>JAJEKB010021111.1:922429-976858 GCA_022393335.1 Macrotrachela quadricornifera | reverse complement strand
CAGCAACTAATACTTTTCCGTCTGTCAATAGGGTTGCTGTATGACTAAATCGTGCAGTATTCATACTACTAATATTTGTCCACTTATTTAATGATGGATCATACAGTTCAGCACTGCTTAGACCATAAAGATTATCCGAATTAGATCCACCAATAACCAACACTTTTCCATTTGTTAATATGGTTGCTGTGTGACCATATCGTGCATTATTCATACTACTAATATTTGTCCACTTATTTAATGATGGGTCAAACAATTCAGCACTGTTCAGATATCTACTAGTCGAACGAATTCCACCAGCAACTAATACTTTTCCATTTGTTAATATGGTTGCTGTGTGAAAAGATCGTGCAATATTCATACTACTAATTGTTGTCCACTTATTTGATGATGGATCACACATTTCCACACCGTTTAGAGAATTGAAATTGGTTCCACCAGCAACTAACGCTGTTCCATTTTCTAATATTGTTACTGTGTGATAAGATCGTGCAGTACTCATACTATGAATATTTGTCCATCCTAGTAAAGATGTATTATGGTTTAAAATGTGTTTTTCTAGAAGGAACTCTTAATCAGTCATCTGAACCAGTTATCAGTCCATAGATTTTGCAGAACGCGTTGGGATACTCTCAAAACTGTTTCTGTTTTTCATGAAAATGATTGACAATCAGTCCCTTGTTACATTTAGAACACATTACCAATATATTAACGAAACCGTGTTCGGTAACAAGAATAATACATATTAATCAGGCGTAAATTTTTGCATTTTCATGTCTGATTCCATAAGAAAGGTTTTGATATCATTGGTTTTCTTAGGTAGGACACCGAATCTAATACTGTATGTTGTATTTTCCCGGTTATATATAAATTCTCTACCTCAGTACGGATCATACATGACCAAGTGTATAGTACCCAGAGTGCAATGTGTGAAAAAGATTGAATTTCCATGCGTTTTCACACCGAAAAGGTTAGATCTACTTTCGTTAAACCGATAGTTTCCCTAACGTTTTTCTCGAGTTATTAGCTTGTGAACGCATTTTTTTTGTTCTAACGTGTGAATATATATGTATTATTTGATTAGCATAACTTCACCATGAAGACCGCTTTTTTGTGATCCCTATGCCGGTCACAAGTCCGGATAAAAGAGGAGTGTTGGATGGAAGGGGTACAGATACCGTCGTCTGTAGAAATAACAAGACGAAAGAAACTAACCATGAACGACTTTAGCACGAAACCATACCGGCTCGGACGTCGCCCGCAAAAACAAGGTCCGCGTGCTCTGTCGAGTGACCAGGACAGAGTCGAAAAATTGGCTTCTAGAAAAAATTTACATACAAAGTATACGAGGAAAAACACACAAAAACTAATACCTGTCAAAAATACTCTGACAGTAGGAACATGGAATGTGCAGACCCTTTGGGCTGTTGGAAACTTAGAACTACTTAGAAACGAAATGAAGCGTTTCAAGTTTAATATAATTGGTATTTCTAAAGTGCGATGGACAGGAAAAGGTGAGACATCGAATGGTGATTCCATCTGGTCAGGAGAAGAGACCATACATATGAGGGGTGTCGGTTTCTTACTAAGTGCCCAAGCTAAAAAGGCTTTGATAGAATACAATCCAATTAGCTCACGAATAATTTCGGCGCGATTCGATGCAGCACCGTTTAACATTTCAATCATACATGCATATGCGCCAGCTTCTGCATCGTCTGAAGATAAGATTGAAGCATTCTACAACGATGTTGAGGAAGTAATAACAAAGACAGATAAAAAAATGATAACACAGATTGGAAATCTGTTATGGGTAAATACGGTTATGGCGATAGAAACGAACGAGGAGAACGCCTTCTAGAATTTGCAGCGACACACAGTCTCTACATATATAACACAAGGTTTCAACATAAACCTAATCGAAAGTGGACTTGAACGTCGCCAGATGGCATCCATAAGAACATGATTGATCTGATTCTCATTCAAAGAAGATGGAAGACATCGGTCATCAACTGTCGAACATTTCAGAGTGTAGACATAAGCTCAGACCATTCATTAGTCTTATGCAACATCAAACTGCGATTCAAGAAAATGTATAACAAGCCGTAGCAATCCTATAGAGTTGATGAAAACCGATTAAAAGACGAGAAAATAAGACAATCCTACAGTACTACACTAATAAAAAACATGGAAAACATAGAGCCATGATGTAATCTGGAAGTCCATTCAAAATACAGTAGAGACAACGATACCTGCAAAAAGAAAAAACAAAAAAACCGTGGATTTCAGAAGCGACATTAAAACTTGCTGATGGAAAACGTTTCCATAGAATACACACAGCAATATAAAGACTCATGTCGGAGAGTCAAGAAATCTGCAAGACAGGATAAAGATCATTGGATACAAGATCAATGCGAACAAGCTGGAAAAGGCTTAAACATTGAAAATATCAGAGAAGCATACAGTCTATTGAAAATGTTAAAAAGCGAATTTGTACCTCAATTGAATGTGATACAAGATCAGCAGAGAACAATGTTACAGTCCAAGGATGACATAAAGCAAAGGTGGACACAGTATTGTAGCAATCTGTATAAAGATCCTGGGGATGGAGACGGGATGGCAGAAGAACTTGAAGGCATCGCGCCTCCCGTAGACGAAGATTCCTCGGATGTTCTCTACTCTGAGGTCGAAGCAGCTATACGCGCATTAAAAAGAAATAAGAGTCCAGGATCAGATGGGATCACGGCCGAAATGCTACAAGCTGGAGGCGAACCACTAGTACGTCAGATCCATAATCTCTGTAACAAAGCATAGAATGAAGGTACAATTCCAGAGAAATGGGGTAAATCCATCCTGGTACCAATTCCGGAAAAAGGAGATCTCAGCAATTGCTCGAACTACCGAACGATCTCTCTTATCAATCATACACAAAAAGTATTTTTAATAGTACTGCTAAACACATTAAAAAGTCATCTGGATCCGTACCACTCAGAAGAGCAGGCAGCATTCAGAAAAGACAGGAGTACCATACATCAGATACTAACGCTTAGATTATTGGCTGAAAAAGCAAAAAGACAGGGTAAGAAAGTATACAACTGCTTTATAGATTTCCAAAAAGCATTCAATACGATTAAACATAAAATTATCTGGGCTATGTTAAAATCCTATGGTGTAGAACCGAAAATAGTTACACTGCTACAAAAGATCTACGAAAAGTCGCAGTCAGCTGTCCGAATTGGTAATGATTATGGCGAGTGGTTTCAAACAGACGTAGGAACAAGACAAGGCGATCCTTTATCACCACTCCTCTTCATCGCATATCTAGAAAGGGTGATGGATTAGGTGAGGCAGAACATCTGCGGAATCAATATCGATGGAATCGTTATAAATAATCTAAGATTCGCGGACGATATTGATCTTATAGATGAAGATCTTAGCTCACTTCAAAGCCAAATTGAGCTAACAAAGACAGCGGCTGAACAAGCTGGACTGATACTAAATATAAATAAAACCAAAACCATGGTTTTTGGAGACAGGAATATAGAAAGTAAAATCAATGTAGCAGATGGAACCATCGAAAATGTAGAAAATTTTGAATATCTAGGAAGTCTGCTAACATGGGATAATAACTGCTCAGAGGAAATCAAAAAGGAGAATAGGAAAAGTGACAGGTGCATTGGTCTCATTGAGACATATTTGGAACAGTAAAAAACTGAAGATTGAAAACAAACTCAGAATATTAACAACATGCCTCTTCAGTGTCCTACTATTCGCATCGGAGACATGGACTTTAAAAGAGGCAGATAGGAAAAAACTATTGGCTTTTGAAATGAAATGTTACCGACGGATTCTAAAAATTGGCAGAACATGATACAAAACGAGGATATTAGGAAAAGGATATCAAAAGAAGACAGTTAAGGTTATTTGGTCACATCTGCAGAATGGACGACACTAGATTAATTGAACACGTTGTTTTTGCTAAAATGGATGGAAAATCTAGACGGGGGCGTCCATGCAGAGAGTAGCTGGATGATATAACCGAATGGTGTCAATGCAGTGGATAACATCTGTTTCATCTTGCGCAAGATCGATAGGCATGGAAAAATCTGATCTCGTAAATGGCTAGCCCCAACGGGCGCTAAGCCTATGGGACATGGTGATGATGATGATGATGATGATGATGATTTGATTAGCATACGAGAAAAGTTCTAACTGAATGTATAAAGAGAAAAAGGCTATCAGATGTTTTTGTCTATACATTGCAATAGAACATCATTTTTTTGGTCAAAATAGTTTTACTACATTTGGTGTTTTTGCGCAATGTTCGTGTGAGCCATTCCATCCGATATATGTTCGAAATGTAAGAAGCGCGTTTCCTTCATAAGTCAAGTCCACACGTTTTTAGATCTGTTTTGACAGTATGACAAACAAACCAATTATACATATTCAAGGTTGATCAAGGCTCAGGGAGTGTGATATGAATATGAGTCTAGCAGAAACTAGCACTCAAAATAGGTAGCGTGTGGATTGAGCAGTAATGTCATATGTCCTGAATATCGAAGACAATAGAGGTGCAATGGAAGATGTAGATATGTCAGACTACTTTTAATACACTATTCAATTATTACTAGGACATCAAATCTTCCATCATATATTTCTAGAACATACCGTGTCTCTTGATCCCATACAACATCTCAGGACATTTCTCTGGAGAAGACGTACGACAGTCACATTAGAGATGTGTTAGAGATGCTTAGTGTAGGTAAAAAAATCGGAAAAAACTTCGTTGAGAGGTACTGAAAAATGGAAATACAATAGATGCGGCATCTTTCGAGGGAAAGGGCCGTGAAATGTCGCCCGCTATAACTACCGTATTGTTAATTATTACTTGCAATAATTGAATAATGTGTTAAAATGTAGTATGGTATATTTAGCATCCCTGAGTTACGTATAAAATTTAAGAAGAAAACCGATTAAAACCATTACGTTTTTAAGTGCTTTTTAACTAAATATAATCGAAGAAATCAAAATTTCTTTGATCCTTCTGATTCATTTCGATTATTATGAACTCCAGTAGATCTAATGAAATATAAATCATATATAAGAAAAAAAATAAATATCGATGTATTTGCACATTTTAGCCGAACATAATCGAATAACTCAGAAAAACCAACGAAATTTTGTTTTTTTTTGGTTATTCTGATTCAAAGTCGATTAACACATCCAACGCGATTCAGTTTTCTCCAAAATATTGAGTCTGTTCGAGAATCTACTTATAATAAATGCACCTATTTATCATTGCATTATCTTGTACCGAATATTTATTGTCCTCTTCTTCCTATCATCACATCATGAGTCATGCTTTTGTGATTAAAGGGAAAATTCCTTGCGTCATTCTTTTCGTTCTTTGAAATTCACAGATAGTACACGTGGAGAGGAAGATTCCTAGATTTTTTCCCTTTATCTTGTCTCTCTACCTTTCATATATAAAAGCAAGTAGAACTCTGCACTTGTTCACATGTCGTTCGAAGAATCTGAAACAGAAGAAAGCGCTAGCTCACTTAGTGAAGTGAGCTCGTTGGGTGATGATTTCGTTAGAATGGGTCTTGAGTCTTGAAATTCCGACGAAGAAGATGTTGATGACGAAGTAGATTCGCCAGTGTAGAGTGAAATACAACCGGAATCTGATGCAGAATTCATGGAAAATTATGGACTCGTCTAAGAAGTAACTTCTGCATCAAGAGATAATACAATTCTGCTCATCGATTACTATCGCTATTTCGCCACAGACGAAATTATTATTGAGATGGGACTAGTGCAAATGCCAGAATTAGAATACTACTAGAGCAGTAGCCAACTATATGGTTCCAAGATCATTCGAAATATAATAACAAGAGATTGATTTGAGTTCCTCCTCAAATTCTGGTATTTTTCGGATGACAATAAGTACCAATTGAATCAAGATAGACTGCTCAAGTTGAAACCATTTTTGGATTTGCTTAAAGCCAGATTCTTGTCTGTATATATTCCTGATGCAATTGTTACAATCGACGAAACAATGATACTATGGTGAGGCAGACTTTTGTTCAAACAATATATACCTGATAAAGCGCACAAATATGGGCTAAAGATGTACAAGCTAGTAGCTACTAACGTATATACGTGGAATTATTTGATTTATGCTGGTGAGCAAGATCAAATGGCTGATCTTAGACAGACTGAAACAATAGTGATGAATTTATTGGATATTCATTCGAAATGCTATCGGACTGTGGTAACCGATAACTTCTTTACTAGTATTTCTCTAGCAAAAACTTTGTTGACACACAATACATACCTTATTGGAACATTAAGAAGAAATCGTGTCGCATCCGGAAAAGAATTTCTTCAGCAAAATCTGAAGCGTGACAAAGCGTACGGACTTCAAAATTAGGAAAGCATAAAACTGATCATGTGGAAAGACAAAAAAGATGTTTTAATGATTTCCACAAAGCCTTCGCATTCAGCAGATGTAGTTGACATTGGAAAAACAAATTTTCAAAATGAGCCCATAATAAAGTCAAAAGTTGTAGTAGATTATAACAAAGGAAGACAAGACACTGATTTATCTGATCAACTATCAGCCTATTATATATGCCTCAGACGATCTTTAAAATGGTACCGAAAGGTGGTATTTGAATTACTTTTTGGAATGGCTATAGTGAATAGTTATTTGGTATAGAAGGAAAACTATTCAATAAATAATATGAGCATCCTAAAGTTTCGTGAAAGTGTCGTGTGATCTTTACTGCTCAGTATACCATTTGGGAATCTGAAGCCCGGAGCGAGACAACGGTCAACAAGTCAAAGCAATCACAAACTTGTTGATCACAAGCTGAAAGAGAGAGAAGAATCTTCTCGCGATGTCCGAAGACGCTGTGCTGGCTGCTACGAGAAAATAACTATTGTCTTGATTGTTTTAACGAGAAACTTCATTCTGTATAATAAATGGTTAAAGAGAGGCTCGGGAAAATATATGATAAATCACACACAATCTTTTAATCGGATGAAAAAAGCAAAAAAAAGTGCTTTTCTAATCATTTTCTTCCTAAAATATAGTTTGTGCTATTTTTCTTAGGTTAGCATATTTAAACCTAATATTTTAGATACATAATTAAATCAATGTGATTATTTACTCACTGACAGAATGTCTGAATGCTCGTAGGTTTAAAAAGAACCCGTATCTGTTGAAAATCATTTTTACATTTCAGCGTTTTGGATGTTCGTGGATGTTCTTAGGATCGGTTCACAAGGGAACATTCACAAGTATTCTTTGATTTTTTTTGTTCATACATCATTCAATAGAGCACCTCGAGTGTGTAAAGAACCCCAAAAAGATTTCGGCTGACGGCTTTTCCTTAAGAAGTTAGGATCAGTTTTTTGATTTTCTCAATGAAAACCAGCATAAAAAGAAAAATTCATAATGGTAACCAAGAAGCTCACAGAGAGCTGACATTTCTATTGATGATAATGTCAAGGGTCTTCTATATACTGTGAAAGTCTCACATTTTTATGATTCTACTTTTCAGCGTTATGAGACTTTTCTATGATTGATCCTTCGAGGTTGTGTTTCTTTTATAACTTCATCGACGTACTAGGGTCCGCATGGACTCATATTTAAAAAATTCGAGAAAACCAATATGAATATTTTGTTTAAGTGGTTCATTGATGTGCGAGATATCTTTACATATTTTGCCTAAGATCGCTTTCTCATTAGTTTTCATGGAGACCATATGAATATAAACAGTATGGCAAATGTCTTGCCTGAAAGGATTTTTCTAAAAATATTCACATATACGTCCAAACATGGTGTATTCAACAATTTTAGCTTCATGAAACATTAGATATACATTGGCATGTATGTGAATATAATTCTCCGTAAAAATACTAGTCTTTTATTTGTGTATCTTTAGTCTTATCTCTCTTTTCTATAATTAGAAGGAGTAAAAATCTGATCTTTTCTATTGCAGTCGAACTGGACTCATGTCTATATTTTCTCCTGTCTAGACCCATATATGATTTCTCATATGCATATTGTACAATTGCCTAAGACTAGAGATTAGAGAATAGGATTAATCAGAAACATCAAATGATAATGATGTATTACATATAAAATTGTCGAGTGAATTCACTCAGGTCTCATAACATCGTCGAAGGGTTAAGAAAAATCTCATCATCTTTTTGTGTACTCAAAAAGTGAGTACACTCTAGAATCGGTCAGTGTGTCCGTCCGGCCGTCCGTATACACGATAACTCTTTATAATTACATTCGATTGAGCTGAAATTTTGTTCACAGAACTGTCTCATCAATATCTCGGTCAAGTTCGAAGATGAGAAAGATCCGACGAGAAATGGCTGAGTTATCGAAAAAATTGTCATTATTCACGAAACCATCCCCGAGGAAGGGTACAGGGATTTTTCAAAAAAAGTTTTTTTCTCAGAAATATTTTAAATATATATGAATCGACTCAGTTTTTAACGCTGATTCCGAATATGATATTAGTTTTGAATGAAATCGTAACTTTTTAAGTGAAAATTGCCTAAATAAGGTCCCAAAATGCACAAAATCTGTATCCTGAAGCCGGTGTGCCTAAATATGTCTCGGGTAACTAGCAGTTTTGGGGTGTTCTAGGTGCATAGTTTTGTCGCTACTAAAAAGAGTTATAAAATGGAAAAAATCCGAACTCGATAGCTATTAATATTGGTGGATTATTATGAAAATACTGATGCCTCTGTGTATCACATATCTTTAATAGATCCATGAGGTTACCTATGACTATAATCTCGCTAGATAAAAGCCCAAATCCATTCTGGAATAACTCCTCCTACTCAGTTTTCTAAGCTGATCACGAATCTGAACTCGTTTTCTGTGATTTCTAAAGATATAATATCACTTTGAGAGTTGAGTCAATGATCACTTTATAGAATCGCCTATAGCGTCGTCCAAGCTAAGTTGGCTCCCCAGTTTTTTTATTCTTACAATTTAGTGGCAAAATATGTGTCTTGATGAGATCTATGTCTTGTAGAAACATAAGCCTAAGAACTCGTGCAGCACATGAGAAAATTCCAAAATACCATCTCCCGCAGTGTAATCTTCGGATATCCTCAGTTTTTGACTTCTAGCACTTCTTTTATTTGATAACTTCCTTACTTGAGTAGAATGAATTTGTAGACTAAACTGTTTTCCGTCCAATCGAGATGTCCCAGAGCTCAAATGGCCAAGCCGTTCAAGAGATACGGTCAAAATGCTGATCATAGACTCAAGATAGCTAGTCTTTAGACGGTTCGATCAAAATCAATTTGTTGTCAATTCTTTTTACTTTTTGAAGTACACATAGCTTTCGGATAAAATCCGAAGTTTCCGCATTTATTTTATATAGTAGTAGAAAGTTTGTCCTCTAATTTTCTTGCGAACATTCAACTAATAAAATAGTGAGACGGCCTGCGTCGATGGAGTTTATTATCGACGTTCAACCAAAATTATATTGTGATTTCTCTTGCTAAACAGAAAAGTGCCATAACGCTGAAAAGTAGAGTCATAAAAATATGAGACTTTCATAGTATATAGAAGACCCGTGACATTACCATCAATAGAAATTTCAGCTCTCTGTGAGCCTCTTGGTTACCATCATGAATTTTTCTTTTTATGCTGGTTTTCATTGAGAAAATCAAAAAACTGATCCTAACTTCTTAAGGAAAAGCCGTCAGCCGAAATCCCTTTGGGTTTTTACATCATTTGTTTGAAGTGTATAGTGTAATCGGTTTCTAATGACTACACTTACCTTGACAAACATTTGATCTACAAACGTCACTAATACAGTCGGATGGATTAATACATCCTAATGTCTCTCCGCATGGTTTGGTCGGTAGACAAGATCCGCCACAGTCCACATCGGTCTCGCCTGGATTTTTAACAGTGTCGTTGCAAGTAGGAACTACAAGAGAGAAGTTCAAATTCTTTACATTACAAGTAACGACATTCACCTTGGCAAATGTTTCTTGTACAAACACCACTATTGCAGTCGAGCCCACTATTGCATCCCAATCCATCATCACACTTTTTAGTCGGTAGACAACCACCACCGCAATCCACATCAGTCTCATTACCATTCTTGATGCCATCGTAACAAGTAGGAGCTTCAATAGACATAGTAAATTGTTCACACACGAAGTAATTAGTGATACAACAAGTGCCGGTAGCGACAGAAATCGTACTATAACCGCACTTTACAGATGAAGTTATACTTATGCTTAAGTGCGAAAGTAGTGTGTGACATCTCCATATCGTTTAAACGAATGGGAATGCGTAACCAGCTCATAGGCGCATATGAACGTGTTAGCATTGTTCTGAAAACAGAACAAAAATGTTTTGTTACTAGGAAACAGTTTTCAAAACGAAACATTTTTGTTTTGTTTTGGTAACAACAGTAACACGCTCATGTGAAATTCATGAATGTTGCTTCTCAAGGAAGAAAAAGCGAGATTTCATCTACTTCAAGAAAAATTTGAAGTACAGCTGAAATACAACAACGTACAGTGAAGCTAAGACATCTATGGCTCGTCTAAGAATGGTTCCTATAACTTTTCAAAAGCAATCCAGAAGAGATCTCTACATGGACTCTAAATGTCGTTCCTATAACGTATCAAGACCTATCTGGAGTGAATCATATAACTTTTCAAACGTTGTTCAGGGATGGTCCTCATTAGTTTCCACAAACTATTTAAGGATAATGCCTATAACTTTTCAAGAGCGCTCTGCTATCATACCGACAACTGCTCGCGTCTTTCTAAAGTTGGCGTTGAAACTAATTATGAACAACCATATGGATGACTCTTATGGTTGCATTAATGGACGTCGAATAGTCTTTCCAGGTGTTCTTAGAAGGCCGTTAAGTTGTAACCATGTGCTAATGAGAACTGTTTCCATAAGTCAGTTGCGATCAAAAGAATCATTTAGGCAGTTCATCTCAAGTTTGAGCTGTGAACTGTATAGTGTGCTACTCAGCCTAGGTCCAAGTGTATGTACCGAATATGGCAAGAAAGTTCGGAAAAATCAATGATACTTAGGATCAATATTCAACACTAGCAGTTAAAAATTCTTGTTCTTTGTAATGTCAAACTATTAGAAGCTATTGGAATTATCTGAAGATTCTTCGACTCAAATTACTACTCCTAATTTCCATCTTTTTTTTAGAGATTCCACTGGTTCAACAAAACGGTTCGTATACAGCCACTTACGACATCAAAACGAACCGTATATTGGGCTGTAAAATTCAGCGCAGTAATACGGTCCGTTCTGATTCCGTACATAGCCGCATAGTAACCATTTAGAAAGAGAATAGAGCACGTTTACGATGCCGTAAAGCTACCATTTAGTCACGATTTACATTCCGAAAAAGCATTGTAAATGACTCCGGTTTGTACGACCTGGGCTTGGTTGTTTCCGAAGGTCGAAACTCTCAGCCTGGAAAACGAAAAAATTTTGAATGAGATTAAATCATTGAGGAGTATTTTTAGTATAAACAGCAATGATTCTCCCATTCCACTTTCGGATATTATATATACACACATCACTGCTATAGTATGCGGTTCACACTTTTCTTCTTATTTATTAAATTACTGTGAAATATTCCTAAATTGAGCACATCTCAAACTGTCCTTGAGTGTCTCTTATGACGATATCACTATGTTCAGCAGACTCGGAATTTTACTATGATTTATGCTTAGCATTATCATAAGCATGAGATACGAGCGTAATGATATTCGCAACTATCAGTTTCAATTGAGATACTTTTCTTAAATATATAAAAATTTGACGTCCGGCTCGTATGGTGGTAAATTAGTGTTTTCATGTCACGGTTTTTGATCAAAATAATATTCTTTTATGTAGTCACCTAGTCTCAAAATATTACAACTATGATGAGCTGGTACACAGTCTTTTATGTTTCTATGTCGTTTTGTCAGATAGTCGCATGGTGTTCTGTTGATCTTCGTTCTTATTATCCGAAAGAAAAAGTAGATCTCTTTTAACCCAAAATTTCTTACGAATGCAATGCTTCTTTTGAGAAACTTCTCTATGAAATAGAACAAAATTCAATTGTCACTGATAAGCCGTTAACATGACAGGCAACAGAGTTCTCGCGTTGCTTTCCCCACAGTTTAATTTTGTTTGAAATGAAAACTCAGTTCGAATCTAGTTACGCTTGTTGAAATGGTAGACGGGCCAAAACGGTCATGAGTGATATTCTGAATGGATCAGTAAAATTGTAGGTTTATCAATGTAATAGAAGCTGAACAAAAATATTTATTATTTCTAATTGAGAGATAGTCATGTGATGACACGATTTTCAAGAAAAAACTTCTCTATAAGGCCTATTTGAAGCCTAAATGCATACATACTCACATCACATGGTATTCTGGTTGAAAAGTTTTAATGTATCTTAGTCAGTTCCAAGTACTCTTCGTCAATAGTGATAAATCGACAGCTGAATTTGCTGGAAAAAACTTTATATTGGTGTATAGAAGGAAATTGATGCAGTTAGAGGATCGGGCAGAATAGATTATAATTTTCATTTATATGTCACTGACCAATGAAAAAAACTGAAACTTTTTTCAAACTTCTGATCACACCGTTTCTTTGCTAGTATTGGGTCTTACTTGTGTTCCAAAAAGTGTTCTACGTTTTCACATAAAAATGAAGGCCAGATGTGCACAATGTTTACTATCAGACAATTTGCTCATATTTTCAGTAATATGTCAATACCAGATGACAATAGACGCAACTTTTTCAAATTTTTCGTTTAAGATGTTTGCAACTACTGATCCTGTGAAAAATGGTTCTCATCGGTCTTTCTCACTATCTTAGCGTGATATGTGCAGGATGCCTGACGGTAGATGTACGAAACTTTGTACAATCAGTTCTTAAGTTTAATTCGAAGACAGTCATGCCGTTCTGTTCCAAAAAAAATTCTCTGCTGGATTATTTATAAATTGACTATTCGGCCATGTGAAGATTCGATGCATATTCAATGAATCGGGTTTTTTGTTATCACTGTTATCGCTCCTAAACACTATAAAGATACCTATCAAATGGAGCAACTAAATAGATTGAAAATTTCCTCGACCAAGCTGAACCTTATACAAGTGATTAGTGACTATTATCTGAAAAGAAATATTTTATGTGGTTCAATGATCATATACATATTCTGTTAATAAATATTCAGTAGAAACAGTACATCGTTATTTATTTTACTCTCAGATAATGTCATATCATAGGTCTTGACTAATGATTCCTTATCTGGATCGTCGTTCTACGGACAGAACTAAGAATAGCACTGAAAAAGAAGACACTACGAGAATTTAGAATGAAATATGCATGTGTGTACTAATTGGTCTCGGGGTTGGCTACATATTGATTAAGTTGAAATATAATATCTGGCGACAAACGGATAAAACTAGAAGAAGAAATTTGAGCTGTAGGCCCAAATTGGATCTGCAGCCATAGGAAAAATTCACAGCTAACATATATGGTCATGAATATCTAATACGGGAGAGCACTTTTACACTCATATTATGGTTCATAAATCTTTTTTATAACTGAAAAGAGGTGAAAAAAATTTGGAGAAAAGGAAAACTAGGAAGATAGAAAGGTGGCATACTCATTATGATTTGGCAGTTGCGGTGTTTTTGAGTGTATGCGTAACGAACTAATCAACTCTTGCGAAATAAACAATCCTTTGCTTTCGTATGAAAAGAATATCAAAAATCGTACCTGTAGACTTTATCCCCAATACAGTGCCAAGAACTATTGCACCAATGAGTAGAATAGTCAATAAGCAGATTGGAATGACAAATCTCTTCTTCCGATACCAAGAACGTCTTGGAAATATAATAAAAAATCTCATTCAAAATACAATTAAGAAAATATATAGTTAAACTTACTCAGGTTTTGGATAAAGTTGTGCACCTAGATATAAAAACAGTATTAGTTCAGAGTAAATGAGGGGAAAACTTTCAGATACCTTCAAATGGAGGTTCCAATAAGATTCGTTCAGGTACCACCTGTTTCAAATGAATAATATGAAGATCATTTCCTGGACTGAATTGTGATTGAACTACCATTTCAGTGCCAGGTAGAAGAAGAACTTCATCTTCCGTTTTATAATGTGAATGGGCACGTATTGTTCGACTATTAATGGCTTCGACAGAGAACAATGTTCGTTTACCATCAATTCCCAGATACATGTTGTTTTTCATGACAGGTAAAGAAGTTGTGCATGATGAAAAACCCCACCAAATCACCATCGTGTCAGGTGGAAATTCAGCACTCAAATCTTTAGTCACTCCTCGCCAAACAGTTGATTGTGGGAGGCATGGCAATTTAGCTAATGCAGTTAAAAACAGTTTTAGATATTTAAAATACGGTCGTAAATTTTCGCGAGAACCGTTTTTGAGGGTATGATTAAGCATTGAATATAGACCCCGATAGTCTTCTGGCCATTCGAATGTGTAAAGACGTATTGCAGCACTTTCATCGATTGTTAGTCTATCAGGTGGTGGATTTGATGTTTCATTTAGTGCTTTCTGAGCATAAACCGACAAGTTATGAATAATGTCGACTAGTGGTATACATGCTTCTTTAAGGGATACCAACGGTTCTGCGGCGTATCCAAAAATAGGACCAAGATTTGCTGAAATATCGTTAATGACATTCACTTGTGTCATGTCTTGTTCGACAGAGACAACTTCCACGATTCGAGGATTTTTTGTTGTAGGGCGATTCGATATATTATCAGAGCCCTCTATTGCAACCATTTCTTGTCTTTGATCAGATGTTTCGTCTACATTCAAGTTCAGATGTAGTGTGTCGAACTTGTGCGGTAAATCCCTTCTGTTATCAACGTCTTGGCCAATCAGCATTTGACGATCATCCGAAAGTTCGTTAGCAAATGTTGCCGGTTGTAGTTCAAACTGTTCTTGATCATTTGTCATTGTCATTGTTCTCTTTTTATTATGATCGTTGGTTATTTTATGTTATTTAAATGAATATTAATTCTAAAAAAGATTCGAGATCAATTATTCTTGTTGATAACATTAGTTATAGGAAATTATGAATGAATCATCAGAAAAATCAATATGAATATCAATAAGTTTCCAATTCACTGTCATCATTTCATATTATTATTCTTGTTTGAGTTCCTGTACAGAATTGTTAGATTCCGATTGAGATGAAAATACAAACTATTACTATTAGTCTTATTTGTAATTGATCTTTTAAAATCTTAATTTTAAACAGAAATTATCGTACAGAAAGGACTCCACTTGATCTATTTCGAAAGAAAATCGAATAAAAAATTCAAATTAACAATAAAAAGAACACTAATAGAGATAGTCTATCAATTTTTGATTTTTCTAAATAGAATTCTATTAACTAGTAATCAATGACAAATGGTGTATCATTATAATTTATGAAACGTTTTTCTAGAATATTTCATGATAGATATTACAGTGAAAATTAATTCGAAAGTTGAATGATATTATACATTATAAACAGAGATTTTAATAAAAATAGGTTTGATTACTTGGCACCCGGTAGATCAAAAGAACGAAACAAATAATTGATTTGCTTTTTATAAATGTTTCAATCAGAAAACAAGAAAAAGATATTCTATTTTTAATGTCTGACTAACAGTATTCATTGAACAGTTAAACAAGTACTTCTCATATTAATATACTTTATTGTTTGTAGCAAATCGAATCGGTATAGACGATACTAGTGAGATAGAAAAAAACGAAGAACGATTGATGTATCTTTTCTATGCTGTTATACATTCGTTGATGATAGATAGTAAATCAATCTGAAATTTATAGTGAGAATATGCAACTTTCATTACAGAGTATAAGCATAAGATACCTAATTCAATTTATAATGCAAATGCACTTCCAGAAGTTTTTTACCATTTCGAAAATAAATAAAATTAAATATATTTTTATTTTTATTTATACGCTGAATCACGTAATTAAATTGCAAAATAATTCGATGAAACTGATAAAACAGCAGTGTCTGACAGAGCATATGATGGTTTGAAGGACTTTTTTAAGAGTTACGGCGTATCATCTGAACGAGGGTGAAGGCGAAAACACTCACACACCCGTCTCTTCCATGAGAATGAGAGTAGAAACACATGTATGGGCTTAGAGGGCGCATCAATACCATGAGGGTGAGGATCGAAAGACGGAGACCCTGACAGGCACTGAAGAATTTATCAGACCCCATTAGACTCAGCGAGACTCTATAGGACTGCTAGATTCTTATAGTCCTTAGTGGAATAACATAGATTGTATGAAAGATTTCTAATAAAAACAGGAAATGTAGATATTGATAGAAATATATAGAAGAATTCTATTGAAAATTAAATATATATGATATCAAAGACTTTGTTTGGATTTTAGATTATTTTGTAATTCATTTACACTATAGTCTGCTTGTATCAATTTTATATATATTTATAAATGAAAAGTAAAACTATTAATTTTTTTGTTGTATAACTTACAATTGAGTCGCGGTTTTTTATGAATATTATTGTAGGCTATAAGAGGAAAGTAGTATTTATATATTTTGCATAAATACATTGCGTAGAGTATACATATTTTACTCATGATAAATTATAGATGGGAAAAAAAATTTATACGTTGCTGGAGCATCAGGGTGCTGTCATTTTTTTCTCTCATACATATTATAAGTCGGAATTAGGCAGCTACTTACAATGCAGGTGTTTGTATTGTCCGTCGAGAAAATGGCATGTATTCGGGTCAAATAGAAACTCTCACAGCCAAACTAACAAGGTTAAAATATTAGCAGCACTTGACTTGCCCAGAAGAGGATGTGTAAATTTTAAATTAAGATATTACAATGAATTAGGAAAAATTTTCTCCACTATTTTAAGGACAAAACATAGTATTATTCGAGATGAATATAGGGTTTGTAGGGATCTTCTTTCATATGGCCCGAATAACACCATGTCTTATCCTTATAATAGTGAAATGAATTTTTCTAGTGGCTGATAGAAGATGCCGTTTTCATGAGCTATAAAAACAAACTTACTCTACTATTATAAGGATAAGACATGATATTATTCGGATCATATGAAAGAAGGTCCCTACAAACCCCATACTCGCCCCGAATAGTAGTATATCTCCTAGGCAAGCCAAGGGCTGTTAATATTTTAACCTTGTTAGTTTGGCAATGAAAGCTTTCAATTGACCCGAATATGTTTCATTCTCTCGACAGACAACACAAACACCTCCATTGTTATAATTTTTCGAGTTCTTCGATCATCTAGATATAGACTAGTATATCCATTGTTAAGAATTAGAATTCGAAAAATCTTTGAAGTATTTGATCAAATGTTCTAAAAACTACATTAATGGGCCATGAATGAAAAATCCCATTGGTATGAGTAATGAATCTGATCTGTGAGATGAGATGAGATCACAGAATGAACTTCAGAAAACAAATATGAAAACAATCAATTTTGACGTTTCACAATCCTAATAAACTCAATGATAACGTACTCTTGTTCTCAGTCGATGGTCGATGATCATGCTATTTGATCAAATATTAATAATCCTATGCTATAGAATCTCATTTGTTTTTAATAGAAGAATCATTTGAATTGTCAATAACGTCAATTTTTATTGAAATTCGTTTACAGCAGAATCCGGTTTTTTTTCTCGCAACCGATAAGATCCGATTGAATTTATCTGTGAAATTGATTCTTCATAGTATTAACCTATGAATGACTCTTGATTATATGAGTAAATGAAACGAAGTGCATTGGTTCAATCTTTGCTTTGTTGATGAGATAAGAAGAAAGAAAAGCTGATCAAACATCACAAAGAAAATCATTATAGCTAAAAAAATGCGCAAGGGAAAACGATATACAATTGGCTGACTTATTTATATTTAGTTTAAATAGAATCAGAAATATGTATGTATACACCAGTCTTATCTTAGGCAAATGATAATTCTTTGTTATCGAACAAAAATCACTATATATTGACAAATGAATTAACAATAATACTAGTCATATCATTTATTAGCGAACCTTGGAATAGTAAAATCGATACATCAAATCTCAGTTGTAGCGCGTGAATGATCGAGTAAATTGACAGCGTAGCAAAACTGAATCAAAGATGATAATGTCATTTGAAGTATAATAACTGCCTCTCTCACCTTTTCCTTGTTGCTTAGGCAAAGAATCGGCCAAACAGTCAAAGTATTAAGAGAATTTCATTTCACGAACGAAAATGGGACTTTCGTGCATTTAGAATTGTACTCTCAATCAAAAATAATCAGTTTAAAGGCGATTACATTAGTTCGTATTTATGACTCGACTCGACGAAGACTTTTTACTGACGTTTTTTCATGATAAGATTCGAAAATCACATGAGTAACTAGTGAATGCCCTTCAGAGAACATTGTCTAGATATTATAGGGAATTTTTTCGTCAAATTGCTAAGATAGAAATAAAATTAGTATGAGATATATCGAGCTGATTACTGACGAGAGAACCGCCCAAGGTGTCCAACGTCGATTCTCTTTATTCATATATCGTGTGATAGAAAACATGGAGATAGTAAAAACCCTAAGAGGATTTGGACTGACAGTTCTTCTTTCAAGAGTTATAGTCATTTTACTGATTTTTCGACGTGTACCTATGCATAGAACGAAAATATCGAGCTATAGAATTTTGACCTGAAAGTTTCAGCAAAAGGAATGGTCCTTTATCAAAAAATTGAATTTTTAAAAAATAAGCACTTGCTACAGATAATAGTATAGGTCGAAAAATCAGTAAAACAACCATAACTTTTTAAGGAAGAGCTGTTAGTCCAAACTCTTCGAGGCTTTTTTACTATCTCGATACTCTTCGTCAAACGACGTATGAATAAAGCGAATTGGCGTTGGGCACCTCGAGCGGTTTCCCTGTGAATCAAACAAATAAACAAAGGGTATTCGAAAATTTTTAAAGTTAATAACGTTTTTTTTTGTGTGACTGAATGTCTTTCGACATAGTTCATCTAACAAGAAAAGACTTGGAGAAGATACTATATTACTACGTAGTTGAAAGAGTTACCGACGAGAATCAATTGATGAGATGATAGACAGTAAAAAATACTATATGAAAAAATAATTATAAATATCTGCAAAAATAAGCTTGAGATAATATCTTACTCGACTCTAATATGTATCTGCCAAACTTGCCATCATTACTATAACTTTATCATTAATATTTAAAAAATAAGATGTTTCTAAAAACAATAAAGTCTGAAAACTATATGACAATATTTTCTACTTTTTATACAAATCATTTTCGATGTACCTAACTCTTACTTCACTAAATGCTCGCACTAGACAGAGTGTGCGATCAAAAACCATCATCTGTAATGTCAATTATTGATGACAGTTTGTTTTAGATGCATTTCTTCTGTTAATCATATTCACATAATAATTAATGTGATTAATGTATTACAGAATATAATATATGCTGGATACATGCAAATGCTTTGAGATATTATTATGTTTTTCTAAAATATTTCAATATTTCTTCTTTCGTAAACTTTTTCAGTACTTTGGATTGCTTTTGACAGACATAAAGTACATTAAATTTATATAAAACGCTTGACCAAGCCATGCTCGGATCGGACTAGTTCGCTGACAACGGAGCATTGATAGGTGCCGCAGCGCTTTTCACTGAGGGCTTTGCACACCTTGTAACCCATAGTGAGCTGCATCTATGATGAAAAGAGCTCGGATTTCTGGCTTGTTCCTATCAAGATATTGAATTCCTAGTGAATTTTCTCTATATTACCCTTATACTGGCAGCAAAGTTATAATTTCAAATTTTGACCTGAAACTTTGTTTGCACAAAGACCTCAGCAAGACTAGTTCGGATAAAGAATTTCAGAAGTTTTGAGTAAAATCCATCTAAGATACGAGGTTTTAAAAAAAATGCATACTATAAATACATTATTTATGGTAAAGAGGCTATTCATTCATAGAGTTTTTATGCAGGCAATGTTTCAGGTCAAAACTCGCAAGTATAGCTATATTGTCAATATAAAAATACATTAGAGAAAATTCACTAGGAACTCATTATCTTCTCAGAAACCCGAGCTTTTTTATCATGGACACAGATTACTATGGGCTACAAGGAATGTTTCGTTGGGATCCAAGCGACCTGTTTCGAGCCTAGATCTCTTATATATGCCATAAATTTCTGTTCTATGATTGATTTTACTCTAAAGCTGGCTTATAATTAATCATCAATATCTGAACAAAGTTACTCGAACTATTAGATAAAATCCATACGTACTGAACGTAGTTTCGAAATATGACATGCTCTTACATATGGTGTCTACTACTTTATAAACTATCCAAAGATAAAAGTGTTTTATTTTGTTGTATTATCTATTGATAGAAAACTGTATTGCTTTTAAGGGGGAAATACTTGAGATAAATCAATCGATGGTCTTACTATATTGATGAAGCTTTAAGTTACAGTTCACCAAACACATGTGCAAAGCGTTGATGATATATTTCAAATGGTCAAGGAAATTCTGCAAAAAAAGTTTAAAAAAAAACTCAGAAATATTTTCTTATTTTTGATTTTTTTCATAAACCATTCATATCCTTCGTCAATTTTAACAATTAAAAACGCAATTAAATTATCAGTCAATTTCTATCAAAACAATAAATACTACTATGATAGTGTCATTCATTAATAGTAAAATTTGAACAAAAATCTTATAAAACTATTTACCGTTAAATAATCTTCATGGTGGATAAAAAAAAAAAAAATAATGAATAAATACTCTTCTAATCAATCGAAATGAAGATTCGGGATATAAATAAATATGATAAAATCCCACTTTTATCTCTCTTTCACTGATATAATCATTCATCCATGAAACATTCTTTTTACCAAGCATATAAATAGAAAGAAGACATGACTAACGTCTTTTTTTTCTTGTACATATAAGAAACATTAACTGTAGTGAATGTATGAAGAAAGAAAAACCTACAATATACATTATACATCTCTGTCGCATTAAAAAAAATGTAATTTATGATTGATCTAGGAGAAAAAAAGAAAAAAAACCAATATACATATTTTATCTCTATTATATTAACGAAGCATGTGCAATTAATAACGTAGATTGTATTGAATATATATTTTTTATTTAACAATTATTATATACATATATCATAGAAATAAAAAACATCTTTGATTAAATAATAAAATCTTTATTATAAATCATTTAAAATTCATTTAATATGTTCTATATATTACTGAATGAACTAACATTTTCTTTATAAACGACGAGACTGTACTTTATAACCTCAGGTGAAATGGTACGATACGAAAATGGCCGTATACGGCGTCGTATCTTAATGAGCGTACGGTATAAATATGGCCGTAAGCTGTACGTATTAGATCGTATACGATCATGAAAGCGTCGTATCTGCTTCATATATGGCAGTCGGATTCAATCCCTTGGGTTGCGAGTAAATTCTAAATACATTCACCACTACGAGTCCCGTCGGTGAGATCCGCTCGGTCTTCACAAGAAACTTAAAAGAACCCCACCCTTTTTTGACGATTTTCAGATCTCAAAGACGGTATGTCCCATTGAGTTGAAATTTCTATGGTAGATAGACCACCTAAAATGATTAAACACGTATTTGAGGAAAAAATTTTCTAAGGCAATTTTCATGGTTTTTCCATGGAATCTACTGGTTTTCCAAAGACCCTCATCTTGCAGAGGAACTTGTAGATCAAACCTTGTCCGATTTGCCTGAAAATCTTTTTGGAGACACCTACGGCCATATCTCAGAGGTCATTTTCAGCTTTTTCAAAAATCTCACTTTCTATTTTTTTATAAAAAAAAATATGTAAAGGTTTTTCCCAGAACCAGATTTTTGACTTTTCAAACCCTATAAATTCGGATGGAGATAGCAGAAATGATGACCGACGATTTTACCTCTGGTGAATAGTTCAAAATATCTATGATAAAAATTTCAGCTCGATCGGACAGAGTTAAAGGAAGGTTGCCCGAGGCACAATTCAGTCCTTTGTGTGAAAAACCAGTTTTTCAGAAAAATGAAAAATAAGTTAAAGCAGTGTATTTTGTCACCAAAAAGATTAAAAGTTGATTTTTTAACGATTTTAAGGGCAGTTTTTTATGCTGAATCTAATGATAATGTTGGTACGTATATGGCATGTATATTAGCACCATCTATTGCCCTAATTACTCAGTGGAATATATGATGCTCCTCTAGATTAATTCTTTATTACTTGATATCATCGTCATTATTATTAGTTTGATGCAAAAGAAAAGAAATAAAATAAACTGCTACTAAACACAAAAGCAAAAACAACTACAGAAACTAATATTGAAGAAAAATGCACATCATTAAATTTATTCAAGCTACAGGCAAAAAGGTAAGAATATGATAATTATATACTGAAAAACAATTCTAGTCAGCAATTTCAGCACCATATTTATATCGATTATTTTGTATTAGTTTAGCTTCTTTTTGAAGTCTTTCGAGGCGATTTCGTCGTCGCTGCACATCTTTATTTATAGTAATACCAAATGATTTATAAAGAGGAATAAGACCGACATATCCTTTATTACAAATTATTACAGCCAAATTTGTAGCAGTTTCAATTCATTTTCGAATCTGATATTATTTTTACTATATAATAACCAAATGATTCGATGAAAGCTTTCATTAGCATTAGTTGTTCCTCCATTTAGTACTTGACAAAGAGATTCATCACGACATATATCATCGTATGCTGGTTTAATACCAGCACAAACTGTTTGTAATCAAAACTATGATATAATTTGCAATGAGCAGGATCACAAAGGTCGTGCATAGGATGTGTCATCTGTACTCGATATATGATACCAAGCAGTCCATGCAGCTTATTTCATTTTTTCTAGATCGTTGTTATTGTCACATGGTGCTTTACCAAAATAAAGTTGAAGTCTGTATATTTTCCGATCATCTGTAGAAGAAAAATCTAGAATCAGTTCGTATTCGTTTCAGTTATCGTAAAAAATAAAAGATGATACCTAATCTTTCTCTACCACCAATAGGTTTATTATCATAAAGAGATGTTCTTCCATGACTTTTTTTTTAATAGCTGATAAACGTGTTTTCATTCGTTTTGAAAAATGATTGATACATTGTTTTTTGTCAATACCTAAATCGCCATAAGGTTTTGATTGTGAAATACAAATATCATTTTTCGTGTCACCATCTGCAATGTATGCCGTGTAGCACAGATTATGTTTCAGGATTAATCGACCAAACATAGTAACCATCTAGATGACAATGAAGAAGTATAGTAAAAAATGTAAATCACTTTTTTCAGCTCCTTCCATTCCACCACTACTACCTTCACAGTTAGCTTCACAACTATTCTTTAGATGTTTTTCAAGTAGTTTAAAATATAGTTCACCGATAGATTTCTTGATTGCTAATAATCAAGTACATTCTGAACAATGACAACTTAAAACCTCATAATCAAAAAATGTTGGTGGATCTGCTGCACCAACGATAGTTCCTACACCATGTAAAGATGAATAGCCTTGTTTCAACCAAGTGCCACCGACAGATACAGTAACATCATCTCCTTTGTAGTACGTGAATGCTTCATCGGCAGCTACTGTTTTGCTTTCCTCAGCTGCAGCCTGAATGGACGTAAATAAAAGGTCTTCATATCTTTTATATGATTCAATTTAAACAAGCGGCAAAAAAACTCATGGCTCCAAAAAACTTTTCAAGACCTCACCGTCGAATACCAATGAGAGGACCAGCAAAAGTACTTGACATATTCAAGTCTGTCATTTGAAAACTTGATGATGGTAAAATTCAAGTGCCGATACTAAAGCAGAGACCATTACCACATGCACATGTAAATGAGATATAATAAGAAAGTCCTAGACGTTTGATAACTTCAAAATTGTATTTTCCTTGAACATTACATTTTGGGCAGTTCATCGAATTGACGAGACAAAATATTTTGGATGTTTACAATCTAATTAACATCCGAATAGTCATTCAAATCCATGGATAAATCTTCATCGTCAGATGAAGAATTGAAAAGATGTCGTTGATACAAGCATATAAGTATTTTTCTTATAGTAGAAGAAGTTGTTGCTGTTAATATTGTTGTCGATTGTGCTGATGTAGATGGAATAGGTGGAACATTTAGGTGAGAAGATTTTAGACGATCAACAAGTTGTTGTAACTTCGCCTTTTTCTCTTAATCTCGACGAGTAGAGCTGAATGATTTTTTTTAGTTACATTAGAACAACAGATGAACTTCGTCAACAACAAATAGATGGAATTTTACTTATGCTCAAACAAGCCTACAATCATTATTGTCAACAACACATTCCGAAAAATATTTTTGACACATTGTTCAATCATACTCTTACTACCTCTTCAAATATCGTATCGGATCCAAATCAGGTCAAAGAAGAAAAGGATGAGATTTATAAACTTTTATGGGAGATTATCAAAGCTAATAAAAGGAAAAAGAAAAATATTGTTGAAAAATAGATTCCTAGTTCTGTTCAATATCCCGCTAAAATCGTTCAACTTCTTCGTGCTCGCTTTTAAAGCCCTGAAGCAGATACATTTTTACCCAATTGTATTAAATACGATATGGAAGACTTCATCAAACATACTTCATCCTAGAACTTACCTCATTGTTTCCGAATAGAAAACAATAGTTACTATTATTGAAATAAAATAGAATATGAAGAAGAATAAATAAGCAAAGTGTTTCCCTTTATAACGATATATAAATGTGTCAAAAGCTTTCTTCGTACGTGTATGTATGACTTTTCGCAAAACGAAAAAGAACAAAGCATCTTTTACATTCGGCGTGTCTTTTTCATACAATGGCTTTTGCATTCCGTACGACTTTTTCCCCACAATGCTTTTTTTCTGTGCGACGTAAACATAGTTATATATTTAATCAAACTCTAAATCAATTTGATACTTTAAAAATGTGCAAAAAAAAGGATTTTTTTTGTTATTTTATTAGATAATAAGATTTTGACAATTTTTGAAAAATTCATATTTCATAAAAATGAAATAAAAAAACGGCAAGTTCGATTGGGTTGATTCAAATGGTGATCGTAAGACCATCATGCAGACTATCTCTGAAGCAGATAAAAAAAATTGACTTTTCAAAAATTTTCCTCCTAAAAAGAGGGGTTACTCTTAAAATGTTCTGATAATAAGAAATTGCTCTCGAATAGTATATACAAACAAATGATCAATCTGCTAAAGTGAATAACTAGAGACCATTTGGATTGAAAAATAATTCAAAGTACGAAATATATAGTATTCGATCATATTGATCAAACTATTAAAGAATATTTATAGACTAGACTTTTCGGAACGATCAATTTCACATTATCAGAAGATTTTAATCAAAGACTGCATAACTTCTTTGTGCTAGCCTTCAAGCTTTCGATTATCAAATAATTGATATATAGATATTGTGTGCTATTGTTAGGTGGTCGCCCAGTATGATAATACATATAAAAGAAGGAAAAATTGATTTTGTAAACTATGAGTTCAAGCTATCTTTTTTGAAGGTTCACATTTTTCTACCTCTCATCATTAATGAATCTCGTTGTATCTTATATAGAACTAGAGGAGGTACCCACTGCAAAGAGAATATGGTTAAAGTTTTGCATCTTCCACCCGAATTTTTCTGTTATACATAATCCGTCTTTTACAGGACTGTTCCCCGCTGTGGCTGAGCTATCTGCAACAGAAATTTTCCCGTCACCTCTGACACCTCTATAACAGGACTTTTACCAGTATGCGTCAGGCATCTTTAACAGGATTGTTCCTGCTACGCGTTAGGTATTCACCATAGAACTCTTCTCGCCGTGCGTGATACCTCTTTCAAAGGACTTTTTTCATCGTACCTGGAACCTCTGCTACAGAGCTTTTCCCGCCGTGCATAAGGCAACTTCAGTGGGACTCTTCTCATCAAGCCCAAGCTGACACCCTCACCCTCAAGATTGTGCAGTGAACTGCGTTATTTGTTATACAGTCAATAAAATCACCGTCTGTTACGACTTGGATGAAGTTTCACGCACGCCTTCCTTTCTCACTCCCAATCACTCTGCCGACTTTCCTTAGCGCACTCAAGGAACTGATACGGATAGTTCTGTGACGCTATCTCTCACGATGACTAAATACATAGCGAACAAACACATCAAAATCTCGATCTGTATTGATTGCGATGAAATTTCGCCCAGCCCCTTCCACACACCCCATTTGGTGGTTCCAGCTTCAAGATGGCTTTACTCAGAAGCTGAGAAAGTAGTGTGGAAACTTTTGTGACGCTAGTTATCACACGGACTGAATGCATACCGAATAGCCAAACGTTCTTCTTTAAATATATAGATACGTCATCGTTGTGAGTCAAGAAAAAAAACAAATACGTTGCTTCTGTGAGTCATAGAAAACCAATGGATACACCATAGTTGTGAATCAAGGAAACACTTGTATACATTTTATTCTCTTATAACCTATTAGAAACCTTCGATTTTCACATTTAGACCAAAGAATCATCGATACAAAATGATTAATCTTAGAATCATAAGAGGTTCACTGAATTTCTGAAAAATTCATGTAAATTTCATTGCCATATGACATGGGTGAAATTTCACCCATGCAGCCCAATCCTACTCCTATTAGTTTTAACAGCACTCTATAAAGCTACCGCTGCACTCAGAAAATCACCATAGAAAGTTTGATAGTGTTAGCTAAGACACTACTATCTGGGTGAGATTTCACACTCACCCCACACCCCACCTTCGATGGGTGACCCCGCTATGACCTTTCTCCGGGCCTGGGGATGCACCATGGAAAGTTTGGTGATCGTAGCTTTTACAGAGACGGAATGCATAGCGAACGAACAGACAAACATTCTTCTTTATTTATATATATAAAGAAGAAAGGTTCTCTGTTTGTATATTCGCTTATAATTTAGTCTCGGTAGTAGCTAGCGTCACGAAATTTTCCACAATACTTCCCTATATACAACGGAAGGTTTTAGGATGGTTTTTCATTTAAAAATTTCACCTGAACAAAGTGCTTTCCCCTCGTTTTGTTGAATTACTACGATAAGTACGTTTTCTAAAGAGTCTGTGCGTGTGATTGTTTATCTCAGTAACTTGAGAACAAAAGTAGATAATAATCTGCATTTTTTGCCATTGAACATAAGATGTTCAAGGATGCTCGAAAAAAGCAAATAGAATTATAAGATAAAGGGTGACCGTATAAGTGGAAATACCCATCGAATGTAGAAAGCAGCAAGTGAGATAAAATTTCATTACTCATAGCTCATAATCTATATAAATAAAGAAGAAGGTTGTCTCTGTCCGCTAGTTTTTTTGCATACGGACGCCGTACGAGTCAGCGGCAGCCAGCGTTTCATGAAATACCTTGAGTTCAGATGAAGGTTGAAAGATAATCAGGGTAGCCGGGAAGAGGGACGGAATGAAATTTCATACAGGCTATGATATATTGTATTTTTCACCAATCTTTCAAAGACTTCAGAGTATTTGCTACTATAGATAGATTATTCACTCCTTAGTGTCACCTTTTTCCAGCGGGTGTTCGTATAGTATGACAACTGATATAAGTAAAAAAAGACACTCACATTCATACAATATTCGCTGAATTGTTCGATTTACGCATGAATGTAAGTGTGTACACGGCGGGACATGTAGTAATCATATATAAAAAATCTCAAGTACGCTCTCTATATGCCTTCTGTCGTTTTCTGGTATAATTAGTTTACAGTATGTAGATTTCCCGAGCAACGTCGAGTATTATCGCTAGTATATATAGATTTATTACCAAATAAAGATATGACATGAGAGTTTTACTTGAGTGTGATATACAGATCACACTGAAATAAAACTCTCATGTCATATCTCCATTTGGTAATAAACTTGATGTAAATATAAAAATATAGAAGCAAAAAAAAGGAGAGACTTTTGTCCGAGGATGTAACACAACGTATACAAACGAACATCTAAAAAGAAACAAATTATTTTACATAGCACACACATACACAATTCGAAAAAAGCAGCGTCAATGTCGAACAAAATGATTTTATCATTTCATACATTACCGGTCAAGTTAATTTATAGAATTCTCGACCATCTCGATCAACTAACAATTCTACTGTCCTGTCGGAATGTGTGCACAAGGTTAAATGCCATCACAGATACATACCATCGATATCAAGTAATCTTTATTTCTATCATAAAATCATATTTTTATCATCTTTCAAATAATGTTACTCTTTTTCTCAATGCATTATTTTCCTTGAAACTTTCCATTTCTGATTCCAACAGATAGATTTCATTGAAGAATATCGTTTACTTAATTGTTTTCTATCGATGAAACAAACACAGATGGATATATACGGATATTATGGAGAATTTCGTGAGCTTATAAAACTCTACAATATTTTAGGAAATACAAAACAGAATCAAGATTCTTCTTCAAAGTATTAAGGTTACTCTTTTTAATGATGGGAAAAGTGAAAATATCATGTATGAAATGATTCATAATAACTTCAATGTGTTCTTTTTTTGTTGATATCAGTTTGTAGAAATGACTCATCATACTATTCATTTTCTACAACGAAAACAACTATTAAAAGCTGAAGTAAGAGTTCAAGGTTATAAAATCAGGTATTTTCATAGTTCGTAACAAGCTAAAGATTTCTTTCTTGGTCTTTTCGCTTGGCTATATTAATTCAACCTTGTTTGATACATATCCAAAAATTTTTTTCTTAAGAACTGTTACTGTAAAATGGAGCTCAAACATTTCTATGATAATATACCATATTATGATGAGTATGATGAGTTTGATTATTTCCAATAACAGTAAAACTAAAATCAAATTGAAGTGGAAGAGGTTACTATATGAAACACATAGTAAATTCTTTCGAATATTTAAAATAATGTTGATTATCATTGATTAATCAAAAACTTAGATAGTGTTAAATTTTCAATCAATCAATTTTAAAAGCTTCAATAGATTAGTGTTTGTAATCTAGAGTGTTAATCATTACATGTATTGGGTGCTCGGCATTTCCCACATAGTCTCAACGGATATTGTCATAGGTGGCTGCTGTACTATGAAATAGTGGCCGCAAGTGATCAGGATAATGAAGCTAAAAAGATCGCTCTCTTTATTATATTATGTAAGTCATCGACTTAAACAGCGTGAGTTCTAAACTCGCTTAACCATTAGCATCTACAAAGTCCATAAATCGTAATAAAAGATAAAATGACAAACTTGCGAACTACACGGTCTAGTTAATCAAACCTTCTTAATAATTTCGCGTAAGTTGTGAGGAAAGCTTCTTTTGCTAGTAGTATTGTGTCGGGTTCGTTCCTACGAATAAATGTTCTGCTTCGCTTATACGCAGTTTCTAAAACTATAAATATTTAAACTTTCTATCTTTTTCTTCTGTCAAAACAAATCCGACGTATTCTGCGTTAAAAATCACACTATTTACTGACCAATTTCTATTAATTCTATATAACTCATTCCAATAATACGCTAGATCAGATACTTGAATTATATTAATACCGATAACCAACTATGGCTCTGTGTTGTTATAGATACTTTTCCTTCCTAACACTACATTGACAAGTATACCTTTACAACTTCTTAATTTCCGGGTAATTTCTGTTAAACTAAAGTTTTATTCATAAAATATTTTAATAATGTAAATTGAAATACTATTTTTCATAGACACTCACCACATTGACGCTCGAAAACAGTAGAATCGATGATCAAGAAACACAAAAATTAGCCGCTGCTTTAAAACAAAACAAAGTAATATGAATGATATCAATCTTCCTCTTCTTCATCTGTGAGCTTACTATTTTACACAGACACTCATCACACTGAATCTCGAGGAGAATCAAATCAGTTCACAAGGAGCACAGTATTTAGCCAATGCTTTACGACAAAATAAAGTAACATAAAACATATCAAATCTTCTTCTTATTCGTCTATACACTCACTATTTTACACAGGTACTCACCACATTGAACATCCAGCGGAATCAAATTGGTCCACAAGGAGTACAACATTTCGCCAATGCTTTAGAACAAAATAAAGTAATATGATTCATATCAACTTTCTGTTTATTCAACTGCGCACTCATTATTTCATACAGACACTCATTACATTGAATCTTGACATGAATTACATTGGTCCACAAGGAGCACAATATTTAGCGAATGCTTTACAACAAAACAAAGTAATATGAATTATTTCAAACTTCTTCGTATTCGTCTATATACTCACTGTTTTATATAGACACTTACTACATTGAACCTCGGCAACACTCGAATTGATCCACAAGGAGCACACCATTTAGCGAATGCTTTAGAACAAAACAAAGTAATATAAGTGACATCAGTCTTCTTCTTATTTACCTGTGCACCGATTATTTTATACAGACACTCACCACATTGCGCCTTCACGCAAATGAAATTGGTCTAGAAGGAGTACAACATTTAGCTAATGCTTTAAAACAAAACAAAGTAATGTGAATCACATCTATCATCGTATTCATCTACTCAATGACTATTTTACACAGATACTCACCACACTGAACCTCGGGGGAAATCTTATTGGTCCATATGAAGCACAACATTTAGCCGTTGCTTTAGAACAAAACAAAGTAATATGAATCCTATCAATCTTCTTATTCGCCTATACACTCACTATTTTACACAGACACTCACTGTATTAAACCTCTGGTACAATGATATCGGTGATGAAGGAGCACAACATTTAGCTAATGCTTTAGAGCGAAACAAAGTAACATGAATAATATCAGTCTTCTTCTGATTCACCTGTGCACTAACTATTTTACATAGACACTCACCACACTGAACCTCGGGGTAAATCAAATTGGTTCACAAGGAGCACAACATTTAGCCGTTGCTTTAGAACGAAACAAAGTAACATGAATCATATCAATCTTCTTCTTATTCACCTATGCACTCACTATTTTACACAGACTCTCATCACATTGGTTCTCCAAGGAAATGAAATTGGTCCACAAGGAGCTCAGTATTTAGCCCATGCTTTAGAACAAAACAAAGTAATATGCATCACATCAATCTTCTTCTTATTCATCTGTTCACTCACTATTTTACACAGGTACTCACCACATTGAACCTCGAATGGAATAAAATTGGTCCACAAGGAGCACATCATTTATCCAATGCTTTGCAACAAAACAAAGTAATTTGAATTATATCAATCTTCTTCGTATTCATCTATGCACTCACTATTTTATACAGACACTCACCTCACTGAAGCTCGGAAGAAATCATATTGGTTCACAAGGAGCATTGTATTTAGTCAATGCTTTAGAACAAAATAAAGTAATATAAATCATATCAACTTTCTTCTTATTCAACTATATACTCACTATTTTACACAGACACTCACTAAATTGAACCTCCAGGGAAATCAAATTGATCCACAAATAGTACAGTATTTAGTCAATGCATTAGAACAGAATAAAGTAATTTACATCGTATTAATCTTCTTCTTATTCATCTATGCACTCACTATTTTATAAAGACACACTATATTGGAGCTCGTGTGATGTAAAATCAATGTTAGTCTAGAACAGCATATCAAAGAAGACCTCAGAAAGAACGTGTCATTGAAAGAACGAATATGACTGTTACTAATGAAGATGATAATGGCAGCATTGTATTTTTATTAGAGAATTAAATAAACTTCTAGTTTTTATACATGAATATTTTTTGATGAATCGGATTAATTTGTCCTATAAGTTCCGTTTAATAAATGCCATTGAAAAGGATGTTCCATTTTTTGAGATTAAGTAAAAAGAAATTTATATCTTCTATCGCAGACGTTTGTTTTTAATTATCCCTATTGCGTGTATCTTACCGAAAAGAATTTTATAATAAGTTGTAGAAGATGTCTTGAATGTGATTGAACAAAAGTTTTTTTTCTATACAAGGACCTTCGATACTAATATGCAGAAACATTACCTTCAATCGAAATACAAAAATTTGGGTTTTTTCATATGTCTAGAAAAACATTACATGATTTTTTCTTTTAATATTTCGACAATCTGTAATATTCTTCTTTAAAGGGAAGGTTTAGAAATTTTTCGGTATTCATATTCTTGTAGAGCGCTCGAAGCTCTATTTAATCATTTGAAAATAAGAATTAAAAGATCTTACTTAGTTTTTCAATGAATTGAATCTCAGAAAAGAAAACAAATATTTTGTATTTCGATACAAGAAGATAATTCTGTATAATAAGTATTGAAAATCCTTAGAATAAATAAGAACTCAGTATATTCACCTATAATTTAAAAAATAATTCGATTGAAGTTAAATGAAATAGCAAAGGTATAGAAAAGAGAACTTTTCTTAAATGACTTTGGGTAGATCCTATATATGCTCAAGAAACTGTCTATACTTTGTTTGAAAGCATGTATAGCATAAAATATTATCTCTCAAAATCAACGAAAGACTTAATTATATACAGAGACGATATTGGCTTATAGTTGTTCCCTCGACTGAAAGGAGGGTCATACAAAAGAAAATAGTTTGTGTTAGGGTCAAAGGTCAAAAAAACATGTTCTTAGGAAAACTAATCGAACATTCACAACTTTAAGCCAACTCGCCGCTTGATGTTTAACCGAAGGTTTTCGGGATAAGGGAATAGGATGGTATTATTAATTTTTGAATTTTTTCAAATAATTCTTTTTGCTAAAATAATGATTTTTTATTAAGTTTCACCATACATTTATAATAACCTTACCATATAAATCCATAAGCAATAGAAAGGTCACATTTGTATTGGTTGAATCATTGTGTTCAATCATATTATATTATATGAAATATTTCGTTTTTAATTAAAAGTTTCATTTACATCGAAAAACAATATTTTTATCTAAGAAAATATATTGAGTGAGTAAGACAATATGCTTTTCAAAGTTTGTAATCTCAATGAAATAATATTATTATCTCGTATTGATGAAATTGAATATTGGTAAAACATATTCATAATTGTTTTTCATGTGTAATTAATTTTGTCCTTGAATTGATAATATTCTTTTTTACATATTTCGAAAAAAAATTCTTCATTAATTTTTCATCATTTTTAAAAGTATATTGTCGCTCGTATTTGTTATTTAATAACAACTATGAATAACAGTAATTGCTGTTGAAATTGTTCTTGCTTGTATATGTATGCGTCGGGTATTTGCAAAATGTACTCTCACCTATTCTGAGCGCCGTGTCTTTCCAAACTTATGCTAGTTGATAGACCTTGAAATTCTTCATTTACTGCATCTCATTCTCAGCCATTCTCGAAGAAATATTTACACATTAGACTGAAAAAACGTTGAAGAGCAACCTACTCTCAACCAACAGCTTAAAAAAAGATAAAACCGATAAAACGAAGGCAACTGTTCTCTAAAACTTTTTGAAACCTATCTAAGTGTGATCACGATAACTTTTCGTGAGTTTACATAGAAGAAGCAGTGTTCCCACGATATTTTCGTTGCCAATTAGATCTAAATAAGGACTTTCTTTACTATAATCAAGACAACCTTCGTTTTATCGAAGTTTTAGTTTTTTGTTAAGGTGTTGGTTGAGAGTAGGTTGCTTTTCAATGTTTTTGCATTCTAATATACAAATATTTCTTGGAGAATGGCTCAGAGTGGGATGCACTAGATGGAGATTTTCAAGCTTCATCAAGTAGTATAAGTTTCGAAGGAAATGGTGTTGAGAGTGGGTCAGATCGTATTTTACAAATATCCATATGCTTTCGATCCTTAATTTAGGAGCAATTAAACAGTTTTTTAAAATTCCTATCTGAGTAAAGTATCTTTTTTACTGTCTTGTTAATCATTGTGAGCGAATACCTATCCGTAAGAATTTTTAACTAAATTTAAATATTCTAAATGAGATAATAAAATTCAGGTTATAATTCATTTAGTAGCGACTTTAGGAACGGAAACAGTTGAACAAATTGATTGTATTAATTGTAATGGCACAAAAATTATATTTAATATATCAACACAACAAGATTTAACAAAGATAAAAATCACTGATCCACCTATACCATCGCATTTTAATTCATCGTTCGAAGCATATTGTAAAAGTAAAATCTATGACGAAGAATTAGCGAAGCAATATTCATTAACAGAAGGAAATAAAATAAAATAAATTTGTTCTAGATTTGGTTGGATAAATACGACTAATGGTGTAAAATCTAACTTGTGCAGTTGTTTGATTAAAGCAAATTGGTGTAGTTATCGTGATTTATGCCAATTTATTGATCGCGTACTAGAAAATCAATTGAAACTAAAACAATTTCAAATCTATTTCATTTCATCGAACAATGATTTTTGTTGGATGGATATGGACATTTCTAGAGAAGACATGAATTATGTATCTCTCGATGGAGCTAGGTAGAATTAGTGATACTGATATATATTCTGGTGTTTTTATTAGATAGTATCATCGGGATTTTCTTTATCATCATTATACTTTTAATTAAAATTTTGTTTGATGCTTTCGAACCTTGTTGGTTTCAACTTTGATGATTACTCTTATCATGTTGTTAGTTTTTCTGTTAGTTTTTTTTATCGTATGATAGTGTTGAAACATTTTATCGATGTTTTTCATTCGAACGAATATATCGATATTTGAGTGACATTGCCAATGAAAACTTTGCTTTTGAAATAACAGTAGGAGGATGAAATCCAAGTTTTAACAGATTTTTGAAGAAAAACAACACTCGGTTTGCCAATAACATTAGCTTTTTTCATCACCTTTGCTACCTCAGACATTATGAAATTTGTTCATTCGATTCTGCGTGAAAAACTGCATCCAACAAATACGCATCGAAATGTCTGAGGTGGCATAAGTGATGAAAAAACCGAAAGTTTTTTTTCTATGAAATAAAAAAATGCAATTTTTGACATTTTTTGAGATTTTTCAAGCGATTTTTTGAATTTTTGATCACGAAAAGATGACTCAAATTTTTTTTGAAATATGTAAATGTTTTAATCCATTTTTGAATTAATGACACCTTAAATTTCTATGCCAAAAAATGTATAAAATATCTAAAAGTGCCTAAAATGTAACATTAGTATTAATAAATCCAGTTTTTGACGCGCTTTAATTTAGTGTAAGATACATTTGTGACATCATTGATAATTTAAATTGTAGAGGAAGCATAAAGGTTATGTTACACCCTGTATATTAACGTCGAAAAAGACAGGCACCTAGAGTGCAACCATTAGTCACTATCACAACAGATCAGTTACAATCAACATCAAGAATTTCAACACAACCATCGTTTATTTATCTTCTCTTTGGTTTATTAGTGTTAATCATTGTTGTCACACTTATACTAGTTCCATCAATTTATATTATAGAAAAAAAGAAGAATTCTCCTTCACAAATAAGTATGATTTAAAACGAACATCATTCAATACGTACTGAATAGTTCTTTCAAGAAATGTGAGAGAAGATTTTTTTCAAATAACTAAAGTTTATTTTGTTTAGTCATCCATTTTTGTTCCATGCTGATGATGTCAATAATGATATGAAAATGGATATAATTGCGATAAATGATTATGCTGATATATGTTTTGGAGATGATAATGAAATTTTTCATGTCGAAAGAATACTACAGCTTCCCTTCAGGATATTGATAGAACAGATCTTAATGAATGATATTAATAATTACGGTCGATCAAATTTACTTGGTTGGAACTCGGTGACAAAATTATTAATTCTATTAATCAGTGATGATAATGTAACTTTTCGCCAAATCACTCTGATTTCAAATATACCTTTTGCTTTTGCAATAGTGACTACTGTCGCTGATTTAAACAAAGATGATTGGCTTGATATTATTTTTATTCAACGTACAAGACGATTTATTGGATTTTATTATTCTTACTCGAAATATATTTAATGTGGAGATTCGGTTCGGCAGTGGAACTTTTCAAGAACGATGAACATTTCTAAGTGAACCTTATAGCTATCCTGAATCGATGGTCATTGGTGATATTATTATCAACAGTAATTGTAGATCCAGTATGTATCTCTTATTGAATTCTCATGATGACACCCATACAGCATCAATCAAAGTTCCACTCGTCGATTTTTCCCAGTCAAACGCAAAAGATTAAAGACCGCATGTAAATGCAATATTATCGTTACGTGTACACGCATGCATCATTATTATATACCATGTGTGTGGACGCGTCACACAGTTTACTAATCATCATCAACACCATCCATTTATCTACATTCTCAAGATACGATAGGCTTTTTTATTGTGAGTTTCTCGAATATTAGCAGGCTAAGATCCTCTATTTAGTATTTCTGCCTTCATAGATTACGGTGGTAGAAGTCATTAGCTACATTCTCAAAACGAGAGTCTCACAAGATTCAAACTCTCCAACTTCGATTACCTTTTGGTCAAGATTTATGGAAAATGTTTCCCTTTATTTTTACCTTATTCTTCGACTAATCATTGAAGTGTGGACATACAATCAATCAATCAATCAATCAGACAATTTATGTTTACTGGACTCTTCTCTACAAGAAAGAAAACTCTTTACGATTTCTACCCTAAACTCACCCACACTCTCAAGATGAGCTCTTTCGATATCTGGAAATTACAAATAATCTGGTATTGAAAAAAGCCTTAAATAATAATAAGGAATAATTCGCATTATAAATTTTATTTTGTCACTTCTTTGATCATTTTCACTTTTCTAAAGATAAACATTAAAACGGAAAATGAAAATGCATTATTTAGGGTTTTTTGTGACAGTTTTTCATCATTTTAATTGTTGCATCTTAGACTATTTTTGTTTCTAGCTGATAAGAACATTTGATGCTTTTGTAGTTGCATTTTTTGGAACTTCAATAGCTGTAGGTTCATATCTTCCTATTTCATTTCCATTTTCATCATACTCGATTTTCGCACAACGGCAAGACATTGCTGCTTGTGGATAATAAGGATATCCTGTCTGCATATTGAACTCGGCTGAGGATTCTATATTGAAATGCAGTCCAATAGCTGTCCCTGAATAAACGTCAGTAGGTGAAGCTGTCCAAACTCCAGACATATAAAATCTTAATCTAAGAGGTCCGTCACCTGTAACCATGGTTAGATCTTTTCCTCCTTCAAAGCCTCGAATCCCGTTATTTGGATAACTGCCAATTTTATATCTGTTATTGTTGAAAACAAACCCAAATCTGGTGGCAGGATAGTTTGAAATTGAAGATTTGCTTCCCGGATAGAATTTATTTGCAGGTGAATAAGCATCTCTTTTAGCGTGATATACACTTGAAGGTGCTAATCCGTATTGTCCTGTACCAGAAGCTTGATAACCATTATAATACCAAGGATTCTTACCGTGAGATAATGGCCAATAAGAATAGAAATTGCCTAACTGAGGTAGTGTAGAGTGCGTGTCTGCATAGAAAGCATCAGGTATTCTCCATCCTTCAGGACATGGGTCAAAAGGTGATTTTTCTGTACCGTGTCCCCATCTATCTGTAAATTGGCCATTTTCATCAGATACCCAATCTCGTACTTTTTTAAACTGGTTTGTTTCCGTAGAAGGATTTTGGTATAAGAAGTACAGCGGATTGTTTACGGAATACCTCAGTACTTTCTTAATTTTATCCTTCTTAAGATCTGTAGACGAAAGCACTGAAGAATAATCTGTTGAAAATTCTTTAGAGTAATTGGCCATATAATTAGTGTCATCAATAGCTCCTGAATAAGGAATTATTCCATTACTGATCGGTCCGCTTTGCATACGGATTGTATATCTGTTCAAGTTTTGATAAATGCTTCCTTGGCTGCCTACTGCTGCTCCAAAATAATAATGGCCTCCAGCATTGAAGAAAACAGGTAGAGGATCCTTTCTTCCCCATTGGAAATGCATGCCTCCACTTTTACTGATCTGAGGAACATAGCTATAGATTGATGGTGCACCGCCGCCTGCAGCCTCTTCTGGAAATATCATTAAAGCTCCCAGATCTCTGTCCATAAAGGTGGTTTTCAACGGAACTCCGATACTTTTCACAGGATTTACAAATGCTGAATTGGCAACATTTACAATGCCTCCGTTTGCTGAGGTTTCAGTTTCATAATCTAGTGATTCTATAACTGTTTCAGGAGCCCAGATATGCCAGCTCCAAATAATAGGATCTTGCATTTTGCCGTTTGCCCACTGTCCGGAGTTTCCTAAATGGAAACCGATAACAGCATTACCACATTGATTTGCATTTAAAGTTATTCTAAGTTTAGCTGTTTCTTTAGTTCCATCTATGATCTCCATATTTTGTATTAGACCAGTATTGGTAGTCCATACTACAGAGCTTGATTTAATATTTCCTTGAGGATATTCCTCTGCTGCACTTAGATGTAATTTATACATTGCATACGCCTTTCGTAAAGGAATATCGATAACGCGGTCTTTGTCTGCCGGACTTGCTGTTGTCACTGAACTGTTAGTATATTCTATATAGCTGTTTGGATCTTTTGCCCAGTTTTGCAAAGTTGCTAATCGATATTCTTCATTTGGTGTGCTGACGAACTCCGTTTCAAAAACAGCAGGCATATAAGCGTTATTAGGATCCTTAATACATCTTATCCCAGCTGTTTCATGAGTATTGCCGTCATGAGAAAGGGAATTCATTGTGTACCATCCGAAATTATTTGCTGTTTCTTTTACGTTCCCAGGATCCGAAATATATCCTAAACCTCTTGGTCCATACCAAGGCCCGCCTCCGGATGCTCCCACTGAGAATGTAGATGAGCCCAATCCGCCGTCTGACGATCCATCCTGATATACGATATTAGGTGTAACCAATCCGGATGATGTTACGCGGTTAATAGTTACATAATTAGGATAATATTCATAGTTTCCATTGATAGGAATCAGCCCTAAGTTACGACCAGAAACTCCTGTGAAATCGTAACCTAATCCAGGATATATCTTTATTCCTGGAAATCTAGTACTTGAAGTTGCTGGATCAGATGTGAAAGTATCTACATCATTCACCCCACCGATTCTTCCCCAAGGGGAAGCATTATTGTCATTATGAGGGCTGCCGATATTGTCATAATATGATGGAGTTCTCCAGTTGCATGGACAAGGATCATAAGATGATTTCATAGCGTAACGCTTACTTTCTTCTGCTAGTGCAGGATTGTTTAAGTCACTTATTTTGCCTCCCCGTGTATCTCCCCAAAGATCCCAGGCAACATTTTTTAAAGCATCTGTGCTGAATTCGTTTCTGTATTTCTGCTTAGAGAACCATGTTGTACGTCTTTGATGATACCATGTATTGGCACTGTTTTGAACAAACATATCTTCTCCATTATTATTCACCGTTTCATTATATTTTTTAACATAAAGCGGCGGAATGATCATGTGAATTGGGTTTTGAACAGAATAACGAATATTTCCATTTGGCGTATCAAATCCTGTATTGTCTTGCGAATATAAGTTTCCTCTATATTTTACAGGCAATGCAGAAGTAGATCCTGTGGTATAAACTGCTCCTGCATATCTTATGTTTCCAACTTCTCCTAAAATCTCATACATTGTGCCATCTTTGTGCATAAGAGCCGGAAAAGGGTCTTTTCTTCCCCATTGGTATTGTAATCCCTGAGATTTATGCCAATCGTTACCCAGGAAGTTCGCGCTTGTTGCCCCAAGGTTTCTGTCCATCCATTTCCAATCTGTCACAGGGAGTCCATTTTTATCTTCTTCAAAACCAAGATGATAGGTGCTTCCGTTTATAGTTGGGTCATCTGTTATCCAAACGTGCCAGGTCCAATAAATTTTATCGTTTACTCTATATGAAACTACTGCGTTTCCTTCTTTAATTTTATTAACTAAAACTTTAATTTTAGCATTTTCATCTGTTCCTTCTAAAGCTACAGATTTAATTAGTCCTGGTTCGTCTTCCCAATATAATCCTGCTTTAGCTGTTCCTGATGGAATAGGAGTGTAATTTCCATTATCATCTTTCATGAACTCACCACCCTTAGACCACATTTCATAGGCTTTTTTTACAGGAATGTAAAGACCGTCAACTTCGCTGCCATTTTTATCTCTCCCTGTGAAAATATAGCTGTTCGGTGCTTTTGTCCAATCTACGACGAGATCTGAAACAGCTCCAGGATTTGCTGCAAAACATCCGGAAGCACATTCCGAAGTATCATCATACGCTGCAGAGTTTCCAAAAATACCGGTATATTTTATGAACTTAGAAATTTCTTTTTCAATATCTTTCATTGACCGAATAGATGGATAGCCAGGAGTAAAATTTACGAAGTCGTTTCGCAACGCGCCCATACCATACAATGTCATTTCAGAAGTATCTGAAATGATAAGATTTTCTGATCCTGGTCCTCTACGACCGCCGCCATGATCGTTAGTGTACCCAAAAAATAATGACCCATAATTGCTTGATCCTGTCAGTTTTACAAACGTCCCATCGCTTTTATAAACCCTGAAGCCTGTGGTCATACTCGATACGAATACTACAGGTTCTTGATTGCTGATAAAGTCTGATAATTTTTCATTTATAGTATTATATAAATTGAAATATCTGCTCTGGAGTCTATTAGGATTTTTAAAGTTATGATATCCGGGACCATTTGGATCACCAGGCCACTGGCTGAATTTGATAAAAAATCCATTTACTGAAAATTTTCCTGCAAACATATATACAGGATCTTCATAGCTGTATAAATACGGAATCGGATGTGCTGGGCCGACATTGTATATAAATTCAGGAGTAGAGCCTAATGTATCACTTATTGCTCCCTGATTTACCATTTTTATGGATTTTGCACCATTGGTGTCGGTAAACAATGTCGCCGGATTTTTAAGTGAGAAGACTACATCATTCTTTTTATTATCCAATGAATATCCAATGTTCAGTCTGTTCCAGGAATGGGCGGTTGTCACCCTGTCTTTTACTCCTGTGACTTTTTCATTAGCGTCTATGATCAAAGTGCCATCTTTTTTCGGTGTTAAAAGGATGGTATACTCATTTTCGTTCAGATCACAACTAGCTGCTGTATAATCACCGAGCTTGTAATGATTGATAGTTTTGTCCCAAACAACACTGTTGAAGTTTGTAAGGACAGTATCAGAGCTTAGTTCGATCTTTACATTGTAAGAACTTGAGGCAGATGCGGGTAGTTCAAATGCAGCTCTTACATTTTCATTGTATTGATTGTAAGAATAGAGTGTCTTACACCAGCCAGTTATCCAATTTCCTTGGTCATCCTGATACTTGACTGAGAGCTTTACATGCTCATTCGTGAATGGTTTTGTGAGTTTTCCTTCCATCACAACCAATCCTTTCTGATTCACGTTCTGCTGGATAACAATTTGTGGATCGAGAACATAGACATAAGGATTCACAAGTTTACCCGTTTTTTTTGTTCAATGCTTTCCCCCCGTAATCGTGGACGACCACCGACACTTTGTAAAAAAAAGAGAAAAAAAAGAGGCTTACAGTTTTCGTCCGAAGAAAACTAAAAACCACCGGCACAATAGTACTATAGATCCGACAAAACTCGTATGTTATCAATATAGGTTGAATATGACTTGAAAGAGAAAAACAGAAACGAAATCTCCAAATTGTTCACAGAGATTTTTGTGCAACTGCTTATGTAAGTATTAGAAAATGAAAAAACATTAGAAAAATAGTCTGTCCTATTTGGGTCGCGTCTGACTATAATATTACTATCTGATTAAGTAGGTACATAGAAATAGAAACGATCAGAATTCATTAAATGTTCTTTTTTTCAATTCTCAGCTATTTTTCCATGATTTGATCATTTTTCGCAAGTCAGTTTTACTTTTCTGTTTCTCAACGTAAATTAATACATTTGTTGCAAAGGTATCCAGACAGTAGTGCAACTATATCACCAGCTATACACCCCCTTCATACGACTATTCTGATCTTTTTCGTGTATATCTCGCCTCCACATGTATTGGCACTCTTTCGATTTTGTCCTTGCTTTGACCTTTGACTTCTCGTGGTGCTTCTTCCTTAGAAAAAACATTAACATCTGTATGCGCACTCATATTTCATCTCATTCTTTCTATGTGTGGTAAAGCATTTTTTACTAGTCCTATAAAAAAGACGAGGAAGATGCATATGAAACATGGCTTCTTGCATTTGAATAAAAATATAGACTTATATTCATTCTTCCATTGCATACAGAAATCATCACAATAGAATAAATTAAAACAAAGTAAAGAGAATATAAATGGACACTCCGGTTACGAAAGTCAAAAAGAGTAGAACTAGGAGCTTAATTGGACTCTTAAAAGCACAGTCTAAATGCAAACTTTTTAATACATACAAGCACAAATGATTACCGCTAGGATGAGGCCGACTTGAAAAACTAGTTTGTTTTGCATATCGAATATTTTTTTCCAAATAAATATGAATTCACAATGTGAAAAAATGGAATCCGTCTAGTTATACAGCTTTTATTCTAGTTCCTGATATAATACACTAATCTCTTATTAATTTCGACTTAAGTGTAACCGATATCGTCAATGTGCGACAATAAAATCAGGTTTTTGTTTACGACTAATCATCGCTAATGCACTAGTCATCTTATATTGTGATTCATTGAGGAAGGACATAATACTGATTTAATTTAGTTACTCTTCCTTTTTTTAAAGATTAATTCATTTTTTTTGCGACGTATTTAAAACAAAAGCGTCTGACAAAGGAGACATTGATCTACCGAAACGTCACCAGAAAAATAGATTAATCTCTAAAAAAGGAAGAGCAACTAAATCAAATCAATAGTTATCTTATATTTCATTCTTGAGTGAGGGTGAGAGTGAGTTTACAAGAATATTCCACGCTTCTTACGACGACCGTTTCGAATGGGGCTAAATCCATTCATCATCAGGTAAGTTCGAAATTATTTTTAAATTCTACTGCTTGGTCAAGATCTCCCAAGAATCCTATCAGTGTGGTTCTGTTTTCTGTGTCACATGAAGTTACGTATGTGTTAAGTTGTTTTGTTCGGAAATATTTATTTTATTTTTTCAAAAGCATAAAGTATGGACAAAAAGTTCGCAGAACTTTTGCAATCGATATTTCTCTGCAATTATTTGAGTAAATTCAATAAGCAAATTGTCATTTTAAAGAGCATTTGAAACTGTATCTATGATGTAAAAATGAAGATGATAGCTCAAGAAATACGAGAGATATGCATGTGAGAATGTTATGCACCTTTTTTAGGAAACTTTTTACATTTCTTGCAAAAATCTTTGCAGTACGTTTTTCGTCAATTTTCGGTCATATATTATTCGTTGGAGAGAATCAAAAGTACCTCACTACTATCAAAACTTCACGCTCTTTTCGAATATATGTTCGGATTTTTTTTTCTGACTACTGGTTAGATGTTTTAATAACAAATTCTTCAAGGAACTAAACAAAAGCTCGACAAAGTTTAATATACGAAAACATTTTTCGAGAACTTCTATTGTTTCGCTAAATACCAGCGAGAGGTACGATTATACGACTAGAACTAGAAACTTACTGTAGTTCTTTAGCCTATTCTTGTCATTTGAATGACCAATCATACTTTCAAATTCCGTTTTCAACGGTCTTTCTTTTGGTATAAAATTCATTTGATATATCTTTAAATATAAGTTGGAATAATACCATTTCTTCTCCTGTAAGATCAGTAAACAGATCACTTTGTAGAAAAATCACGTTTAGTTCCTTGAAGAATTTGTTGTTCAAATATCTAACCAGTAGTCAAAAAAAAAGAGCGTGAAATTCTGATTGTGGTGAGGTACTTTTGATTCTCTCGAACGAATAATATATGACCGAAAGTTGACGAAAAACGTACTGCAAAGATTTTTGCAAGAAATGTAAAAAGTTTTCCTGAAAAAGGTGCATAACGTTCTCACATGCATATCTCTCGTGTTTCTTGAGCTATCATCTTCATTTTTACATCATAGGTACAGTTTCAAATGCTCTTTAAAATGATAATTTTCCCTAGACTATAGTCTAGGGTCTGTATGACAGTAAAGAAAACATTTTGCTGTCTGCCTGTTTGTCTGCAACATGCTTTAAAGACTATCATTGGTTAAGTCGATTTTTCGAGCCTGGTCAGTGTCTTATTCACCATCCGATGGATAAAATTTGTCCTAATCTATCTTCCTATTGATTTTTTCTCTTCGATGATCGTTTTGACATCTTTTACTAATCAGATTTTTTTACCTTCTTGTGGAGTGACTGAATGTGATTCTTTCTTATTATCTGAACGGTTAGCTTGTGAACCATCACAGTTTTGTCTGTATTTTATCAGTTGTGTGAACAAAAGTCATGAACTAAGACTTTTTTGTCATTCAAAAAGCAATGATAAATCATTTATTCTCCATAGGTAATCTTAAATTCACACTATGAATAAATCTTTCAAAAAACGCTCGATTTTCTTCTGCATTTGAAACTACCAATGCAGATTCATGACAAGTTTTTAGTTCCGCCATCCTCATGCAAGAAGTATTAGTAGAAACCTTATGTAGTCAGACACAAAAACCATTTTGAGAATCGCAAGAATCTTAAACACAGAACTTTTTTAGCAAAATGTAACGATATATTTAACAACCCACATCTAGATCTGGGTCAGTTATTCTTTTCTTCATCAGCGGTCTTTGAGTTGATAACTTCACGAGTGCCTTTGGCCACACTTAAAGCTTCAGAGTTTATGTTTATTAGCACTTTCTGTGTCATTGAAAAGCTGGCATATAAGGCGATATGAACAACACAGTATGATAATCAAGTCAGTCGACGGGTATTTCTAAAATCCTCTTTTGTTGTTGTGGTAATAACGGAGCTCGCAGATATCGTGAAATCCCACCAAGTGTTAAAACCTGTGGACCTACGTCGTATTTTGTAGTGATAATGAGAAGCAATATTGTAATCACATTGGATGGGAAATTCATCAAGCAGCTTATAAATTCGGATCGAAAAGTACATTCAGAAGAAACAGAAGTGACTTCGTCAATAGAAAAAAAACATGCCTTAATTACAAGAAAAAGTTAGGCAAATTCGAAATTCTATAATATCTTTTTTGCATTGTGCTGTGTATTTTCAGGGTACCAGTAAGAAGGTGCTGCTACAGACTTAAATTAGAAAATAAACAAAACACAAATGATTAGGATATTGGAGAGCCAGTTCTTTTGTGGTGAAGCAAAAGCTCACAAAATGACATTGTAACTAGATGGGAGTAAAATCTAATCGCAAGTGTGATTTTCATGTGGATGGATGTAGATAGCGAGAACTAATGATGGTTCTATTGGTAAAAAATGTGATCATCTTATCTGAAGAAATCATGTTCATGTTCAAAGCTTTCGTGAAGACAGATTATACATTTGACAACATCAAATGGTATCTCTTCTTGATCAGACATCTCTTATTTTGAGAGATAAGACATATTTCGAAAGAGCGCGTGAACGATAATCGTTTTCGAGTGTGTTGATAAATCATCGATCCATTCAAAGCTTTTGAATTGCAACTTATTGTACGATGAATAATCTACCGAATCATCATCAGTCTGCATGCGAAGAGTGTTTCAGTAATACTAGTCAATCACATGCATTTATGTCCACAGTTGTGACGGACGAAAAAAATCCCCCATCGAATTTGAACAGCACTGATAACCAAATCATGATGATTTATCCTGTCTTAACATACGAATTCGCTGATGATGATCATGCAAACAACATTTCACCTGAATTACAAGATCATAGTAAACACACTCATCCTGTTGATGGTGACTAGATGTACTAATTACATTTTTGCTTTAAAACCTCAATAATAGCGATAAGAAAGTTTTTTAGCTATTAGTCTAATTGGACTAAGAAATATATTACTGATGGCAAGAGGAACTGAACCTAGGATGCACTGACAAATAGTCTCATTTCCTGATCCTGAATCTGTGCAATCGACATTTGAGTTAAGAATTCACCAATTTCAATCACAGCGATAGATGTAGGAATAGATTTCAGAGTGAAAAATAGGGGTGTGAAGTTATTGTTATTTTCAAAATAACAATCTCTGGAACTTGAGAGTGTGTACCTATATTTCAATCAATGATCGCCAAGTTTTGGTCAGAATTTCAACGTGTATCTAACCGTATATTATACGTACTATTACATTAGGATATTTTGAGAAATCTAGCCAGTATTATTTCAAAAATAACAATAACTTCACACTCCTAGTGAAAAATAATGAATTCCGAAATGTAGATAAGAAATTATTGAACGATATTAAACCACCTTTTGACTTCATTGGTTAATCGGAATCTATCTTGGACAAACCTTAACCACGAAATACAATAAAATAATTCGAATGATTCTGTCCGCCATATTGTTCAGAATATAGGCAAACTAATTAGATGTTGATGAAGATTTCGAATAAAGAATCCCATTCGTATAATGAGATCAATTTCCATTGTTCGTAATGCTCCATTCAGCATGGGATAAAGAAAGCAACAACCAGTATACCACCAATTAGGCGATTGATGACGATATTCGTTGCAGAATTTTTCAACATCGTTTAATATAATAGTATTGCTGACAAATTGGTGAGGACAGTAATTGTGAAATTCATCAATATGAATATCTTGAAAGTCAATAGTGAATAGAATTTCCTTCAGTATTCGTGTATACATAAAGGATTAGTCGAGTTCATAAAGATCATATTGTGATCTTAATTCTGAACAGTTTTTTTCAATGCTTCACAAATTGGTGTGATATTAGTAAAGACATCTTTCAATTTTATTTTCACCAACAATGTAAACATAGTTTACGTGATGTATGTTTTCAACAATAGAAATAATCATTTGATTGAATGTTCCGGAGAGTATGAGGAAACTTTTTTCTTCTTCGATAATACCTTCATCAGCATTTGTGAATACATTGCTACCTGTCGAAGGTTCATAATTGTATCGTTGTAACATGTAAGGAAGAAGTTTTGGATGCGATGATTAAAAAATGATTTTGTTAGAGGTAATGATGCTAGTACATCATCCTCGATGTTATATTATATTGAAATGTATTATCTATCTATCTATCTTTCTTTTTTTCTTTACTTTCTTTATTCTTTTCCTTTGTTATACACATATATATATATATCTTCTTTTTTTGCTTATTATATATTCAGAAGTTGTGTGTGTGTGTGTATATATAGTGTGCGTGTGTTGTTATATATTAATAAATAAACATTCACGCTCGAGCAACGAGCTAACATTCCCAGGTCGATCGTTCCAGCGGCCGGATCCTGCCGGAAACTAGGCTTTTTCCGGTGAAATCCCGCCGTTTCCAGGCCGGATTAAACCGGAAACGGCAGGAAAACAACTCGGTTTTTGGAAGCAGTATTCCCGCCGAAATTTCACCGTACCGGAACCGTTCAAATCCTCGGAATTCCAGCAATCGGAAAAAGCTGGAAAAAACCAATATCCCGCAGGATATCATCGGAATCAGAGCGTAAACCACCGGAAACGGCGGGAACGAAGCCGTAAACCGCTGGAAATCACAACGTATTCTATTCTTGAAAACCAACTAGATTTCCAATACTATTTTTAGCATTTCTTCTGCAAAGCTCACTATTTAACTTATCATAAATTCTATTTCTGTTCAATATAATTCTTTAAGTATTTTCCCATGATTATTCCGAAAAATACTTCAACATTTCAGTTATTTTTTCTCATAGATTTTCTGATGGATTTCTAAACGATTTCGCTCACGATCTCACGAAGACTTCAAGAATTTCTGAACGAATTTTGACGATTTCGCTCAAAAGTTCTCAAGGATTTCTTGTATTTCCTTACGAATTTCTTATATTTCCATAAGGATTTCTTGCATTTCCTTAAGGATTTCTTGTAGTCCCTTAAGGGTTTCGCAAGTATTTCTTGGATTTCTTTAAGAAATACCCAAGGACTTGTATGATTCCTATAGGATTTTAATCAGATTTCCTCAAGCAGTACTAGAGGATTTATGCGTGTCTGTCGCTGGAATTGTACTAGGATCTTTCCTAGTCTCTCGATATCACTAGGATCATTCCTAGTCTCGCGATTTCATTAGGATCATTCCTAATTTTGCTGGGAAATCTCTGAAATCGTTCTCAGAAAATGCGCATAAAATGAGAAAAAAAACACTTGTATATATAGTTGTTAGGCTGCAAAACAAAATGGTGAATGAGTAGTAGTCAGAAATCTTATTTAAATTGTATTTAAATCTGATTTTTTAGATTTTTTTTGAAATTTTAACAGTTAGTTAAGTAAGGCTTTTCAAAAGGTATGTTTCAGTTGAATTTTCCACTCTATAATGCTCCAAAAAAGATTTACTGGGAATTTGGATTTTTTGATAAAAATGTGTCAAATTCTCGCAGAACATGGAGAAGATTTTGATGTATTCACTGGTGAAAAAATTGTCACAGAAATACAGATAGAGCACTTAGAGACTTATTTTTTCTTATTAAGCGAAATATAGCTGAGATTATACATTTACTCTTCATTCATCAGCATAATTATACATTTTCCTCGGGGTGGGGTGAATGTATAATGCTGATAGTTATCTCTGAAAAACCATCATCACTACGTTACACGATCAGATTTTGAAAAACTAATTTCACAGATCGGTAGAGAAAAGATTTCTATAGATATGTCACAGGCAAAATTGAACTTTAGGCAAAATTAAACTTAGGCAGAATTCGTTTTCAATTAGGCGCGGCTTTTTATATACATTCTAACTTTCGCTAATAAAAAAAATAATCATTTCTTTAAATAAATTGGTGGAATAATAATTTTTAGTAATTCAATTAGATATGTACACCAATAATAAACACGGTTTCAGTTTTTCAAAATTTAAACCCAGCAGAGTCCAAGAAAAGTATTTTTTAAGACTCTACTAGAGACTAGTAAAACAATCTACTTTTTGTCAACTTGCTTGTATAATTTGAAAAGATTATCTCGTAAACTTCATAAATCAAAAATACTCCACATCTGAAGACCTCTCCATAATAGGAGCCTGCCAACGGAGTAACGTCATACATATAATGACAATTCTTCCGAAATTATCAAACTAATCGGGAAATTGTAGTTTTGGTCGACATATTTGATCGAAAGTATGTTAAATTTTTATGTGTTACAGACATGAGAATTCAGTTGAGATTGGTATCTTCCAAATATTAAAAAGAAATTATATTATGAATACAATTCTATAAACAATTTGAAATAATTCTTTTAGACAGAAATTTACAAACATAGTTCAGTTAGACACAATACACAAAACATCTTCATGTGTAGATTTCTTTCGATATAGTTCAATAATATAGAATCTTTCACAAAGTTTAAGTTTAGAGTCTGATTTAAAACTGATTGGAAATAATTATACAATTTCTCTTCCTTTTATTCCAACCTCTGCTTTAGCTGCATGATAGAAGCTCCGTTATAAAAGCTAGTTTGAATCAGATTGAAAACATTTCCACAGTATCTGCTCGTCTATCAGCCACCTGCTCTGGACAAATCATAATGATTCGGTTATACAAGCTAATCTGAAATAAACTGAGAATAAATCTACAAATTTTCATCCTTTTTCAACCACCTGCTCGAGATAAGTTTTAAAGATTAGATTGTAACAACTAATATGAAACAGAATAAAATAATTGTAGAATTTCTCAGTTCTTTCGAACCTACCCTGTGATAAAAAAATAAACTTGTGCTAACATATGAGGCCATGTACAATGCGTATGATCATATTTATGTTGAACCCACTTTGGAAGACATGACAAACGCTTATATAGTTTATCGTCCGATTATGATTATTAGAATAAACAGCTATTACAACCAACTATAAAATCCATCCTCCCTCTTCTTTTTTCGGTCGGGAGTATTTTACTGACTGAGTAATTAAAGCAGTTATGCTCCGATCAACTGACCATTATCTATTTTGATTATTAGGTCAAGGCAAAATTTAACTATCATTTGAGTACATCAGATTAATTTCTTAATTAAATTCAAAATATACTGAAAATACGTGTGTAGATCCTTCAAGTGTGAGAAATGTCGATTCAAAATGTTATTAAAATAAAATTAATAATCTTAACTTAAAAACTCTATCCTCCTATTTTTTCTCTTGTTTTTTGGATGCCTTTTTCCTCTCAGAACAATTAAAAAGGTGTGTTTGGGTTCCTCAAAAGTTTAATAACAAACATTCGCGCACGCTGCATCTTCCTAAATATAAGTCAATTTTAATAGAAGAAAGCTAGCGGACTCTACATCTTCCTAAATACAGCCAATATTAATAGAAAAAAGCTAGCGAACTCTACATCTTCTTAAATACAAGTCAATTTCAATTGAAGAAAGCTAGCGAACTCTACATCTTCCTAAATTTCATTCGATTTCTATTGAACACAACTTGCGAACTCTATATCTTCCTACATACAAATCAATATTAATAGAAGAAAACTAGCGAACTCTACATCTTCCGAAATACAACCAATATTAATAGAAAAAAGCTAGCGAACTCTACATCTTCCTAAACTTCATTCGATTTCTATTGAATGCAACTTGCGAACTCTATATCTTCCTAAATACAAATCAATATCTATTGAATAAAATCTACTTCAAATAATCATATATAAATTCCATTTTAAAATCTGTTAAATCTTAAACATAAACTAAAAATTTAAATAGCTCTTCGTTTTATTTTGATTCAAAACTGAACTGAATATAGTAAAAAATTTAAAGTTTAAGTTTAATTCTGCCTAAATTGTAATTTTGCCTGACACATAGTGAATCACTTCGATCGACGCTATTTATTTCAACAAAATAAATAAATCACCGTTATAAGAACAGGATATATTATTTAAACTTATCTCGTAGAACTATTCTACTTAATTGAAAAATCAATGCAAAAAACTTACATGTAAGAACTGATCGGATGTTCATGCGCTCCTTTTTCAAATAGTTATTTCTCTAATTCACATCTTAGTCATTATAGTAAATTTCTTTATAACACATAGAGTAGACCAAGTTGATCCACTAGCTTCTTCGGTTGGATATTGAAAGTGCTACCCTGCCGACTAAGACGCAATGAATACAAGAATTAAGACCCTAACTACTCTTAAGTGAATACTTCTTAAACAAATTTTTCTTCTCCATATAAATACTGACTTAAATTTAAATAAGAATTTTCAATACTAAATAGATCAAATCATTTCATTGTTTGAAAACTCGATGATTAATTTATATTATATTTTTATTAGCAACTACTACAACGACAACAACAGCGTGTTCTAATGTATGCAGTGTATGGGATTGTGTAACAAATATAACAACAAATATCAGTTGTTCTGCTTTAACTACTACAACACTATTACCAACAACAACAACTGTGAATTTAACAGCACAAAATTATATTAAATCACTTGAAGATGAAAACTTACGATTAAAATTAGGTTTAGGTATAGGTTTAGGTGGTGGAATGGCAGCAACTAGTGCTGCAGCAGTTGGCATGTATGTTTATTATTCGAAACGGTAAAAAATATTCTTTTTTTTTATAACAATAATATTAATTTTAAAATTTTTTGCAATTTTAGTATTGCAGAAGCATCATTAAGCACATTTCCACCACCACAATTTAGTGCATTTTAATATGATATTATGAAATCAAGAAATATAATGACTTTTATATATGAACAATACTATTTTTTTTTCTAACATGATTTTATTTTAGATAGGAATACTTTAATAATAAACTTTTAAAATGTTTTGTTTTTTGTTTTTGTTTTAATTAACCTAACTAATAAAATGATTATTGTATAATTAAATTATTTATATTCTCGAATCTATTTGAATTAATATTATTTATTTTAATTTATAGAATTTCATATGTATGTCTTATTTTTTGAATGTATCTATTGTGTATAACCGTGTGTTTTCCCATTATGTTTATTTGAATAAAAAGATAATAATAATAATAATAATACTAAAAATGAAAGGGAATTTAAATAAATTATTCAATTAGATCAGATTGATTATCAATATTTTCTAAATTTTTTTCTTCTTCTTCTTCTTCTTTTTCTTGTTCTTCTTCTTTTTCTAATATTGGAATTTGTTCTTTGACTTCATTTGGAATGTTTTCAATTTCTGATGTTTGTAATTTTTTTGGAGTAACTGATTCAATTATATTTTTAATTGGTTCATTAATTTGATCAATATCAATACGATTTAATTTCGATTTTTCACTTATATCCAATACAGATACACCTAATTCTCGAGCTAATTGTGCATCAGAAAATAATGCTTGAACACATGTACTTATATATGGAATAAATATTGTTGTAAATATACGTAAAAAATCAATAAAATGTTCAGATTCAATAACTGTTAATGTTACTTTTTCGGAATTATAATAATTTAATAAAAGATTTCTAATATATATTAATGAATCAGTAAGAATTCGTTTAACAGTTCGAACAGTTGATAATGGACAACAAAGACGAAGATCATTGAATGCAGTAATTAAACCATTACAATAAACAGCTAATGGTGTATAATTAACAAGAATCATTGGTGGTACAAATGGATTTGATGATATTGTTGAAGAATCTGATGGTAATTGAACATATTGATCGAATGTATAAGAATGAAGTAATTGTTCAAAAACATGATTAGCTTCATGAAGAGAATTTTGAAAATTTGTTAGAGCTGTTTGGGAAAAAAATTGAATAAATAACGGACGAAAATCAAAACCATATCGAGAAAATGATGCACCAAAATACATTACTTGACCAAGAAGTGATTCAAGTCGTTGATATTGGGAACCTATATATTTCAACAAGTATATTATTAATAATTAATGACAACTTATTTTCAAATATCTATTCGCTTTCGGACCACAGCTTAAGATATCTTATAAATCTTACTGAATTGAGGAGATTGTATGTTTTTAGTTTTGTTACAGGATATATTTACAGTATCTCAACTATGTTATACAAAAATATTCAACTTCTCTTGGATGCCTTTGAGTTCTCACTTCTAATTATATTTTGATTTTATTTCGATTAAAACAAAACTAATTTTAAAATGTTTTTGATGCAAAATGCTTCGATTTAAAAGCACTATAAACTCTGAAAATTGTATCAAAATTTTCTACAACATGGTTTAGATACCGTACACATATTCCACAACAAAACTAAAGACGTTTGATACCTTCAAAAACAGACTCAAGGCATAAAATCAGTTTTATAGTACACATAGTTCACGAAAGTCTACAAGATGCATTAAACTTCGATTCGAAAATAAATGGATACCTGAAAGTGTTCTTTTGTAGAATAAAAATTTCTGAAACTGTTATAGTAATTATATAAGAGTATTGACGAGAGTCAAGTAAATAATTGACACTTAATTCTATCCTGTTGGAATCTCGACGATCACTACTGCTGATATATACTACCAATTCACGTGTATATCATTCGCGAACATCCATCCTATCCATCCCCATAGTCAAATCTATTTGTGATAATACGCTCAATTTTTATTTATGTGTTGTTTATTATTTAATAAGAATTTGATCTTAAAAATTTTTCCAAAATTTATTATCTATATAAAGTGGCCAGTTAAATCGATTTGAAACTAATAGTTCAACATTAAAATAAAGAATGTAATGATACAAAAAAAAGTATAAACTTGATAGATATTGGAATTTTAACAACAACAAATATGAGATGTTCCTGACTATCTCAAATAGCTTAATAAATTCACTTAACATTATTTTTTGATAGGTATTTATTTTCGAATTTGTACCATTTTTTAATAGAAAAATTTAGAATAGAAATTATTTCTCTTATTTTTCGTATTATATGGTTAACATTCGTGCTTTAATGACAACGACTAAATGACCTCAATAAGACTTTCGGGAAGTAACGACGAATAGAATTAATTTATATTCCTTAGAGATAATCCTTAAATTGTTTAATTTATATAAAACAAAACAATGTTTCAACTATCAGAAAAATCTTTAAAAAAAAGGGGGATAATAATCCTATTAATATATCTATTGAATATATTATTTCTATGTTTTTTGTTGCTTACCACTACAATGTTGTAAATCAACTTGTAATACTTTTAAA
>JAJEKB010021111.1:835129-887429 GCA_022393335.1 Macrotrachela quadricornifera | reverse complement strand
TTTAGTTGGCAACAAAGTTTTTGCGTTCTCTTCAGAAATTATGCTTTCATTTTTTAACTTCAATAGTAGAACTACTTTTCAGTTGTATATGCACCACTACTATCTATGGCTTGTCACCAACACTCTAGCAGAGATAGGATCCCGCATTCGTAGAAGTTCTGAGACTTTTGACTAAAGAAGTTGGCAATATCCATTTTCATGTCGTTCTTGTCTTCGAACTTTTTCTCACGGAAATGATGAGGAAGAGAATGAAAGAGATGGTAGTCCGTTGGAGCGAAGTCAGGCGAATGAGGTTGATGAGAAATGGTAATCTATTGGAGCTTGAATAATTTTTCGCAGATCGACTTTACAACATGTGATCTTGCGTTATCCTGTAAATACTAAATTCGGTCTTGCTTTCCTTTGAGTTTTTCAGCAATCCGGCCCAATTGTTAACAGTAGAGATCAGCAGTGGTGTTGGAAACATTTGGAAGAATTTCTCATTGAATAATCCCATTGACGCCTTACCAAATGCTCAGTATCACCTTCTTGAGGTGTAGATCAGCCTTAGGCGTTACTACGCCTATTTGACCAGGGGTGGGCACGTCCGGGCACCGGAAAAATTTTAAAATCTAATAATTACCATTGAAATGTTTGTTTTCTTATTGTTGTACAAACAATAGATGCGAAAAAACAGTTGATGACACCTGTAGGATTAAGTCTAGACACACTGATGAATAAAAAATATCAGCTGCTAGTTTACTTTTCGTTTCTATATATATATATATATATCAGATAATAAAATAACCAATTGATTATTTCATAAACAGCTTATCAAAAACCAGTTCGTTAGGATGCGAGAGAAAAACTCTTGTTTCTATATGTTTTATTTCGTTTTATTTCTTTTTCTTTTCCTTCGTTTTCTTATTTAATATTTTCCTTTTGTTCTACTATTAATTTATGCGTTTAGAATTTTTCTTTTCTGTTACCACATATATGCGGATTTTTTCTTTTCTATACATAACATATGCTTGGTCTTTTCCTTGGACAAGTACTTTCTTTCGCTACGCGTTATTATTCGTATGTATTACATCTAGAGACGGCGTCGGGAATTTCTATCCAGGGGGGCGTAGCCCCCTAACTCTGAAAATGTCAAAAAGCATAGTGCACGTTTTCTAGAATATTTTGTTCTTTTAAAAATGAAACTTGGTTCGTATAAATATGAGACCTTCACATTTTCGTGTAAATTAGCAGCCGCTTTTATTCATAAAACTTAAAAATACAACTTAACGCAATAAAATTCTACCGTTTTTATGGTTGTTTGCAAATTTATCTATTACTCGTTCTTAATTTATATCAAAATCACGTTCTACTGCTAATACCGTCAGATCACTTAATCGTTTATCAGTCATTGAATTTCGAAGATAATTCTTGATGACCTTCATCTTCGAGAATGATCTCTCGCAAGTCACTTGAGAGATTGGCATTGTGATGGCATTTTTAATCATTTTTAATGTTTGTGGAAATGCGTTCGACAGTGGAAGTATTTCATTTGAAAATTCAATAACATCAGTAACCATTTTAGATTGAACCATAGCTTTGATAACCATAAATTCATTTTTTAATGCAGCTGAATCTCCATCAATATGATGAACAAACTCATGTATGTCATCAGTGTTCAAAAAATTTTTACTTTCAGGATAGACTGTAGAAATACTTTTCATCATTGCTAAAGTCTTTAATCAGAATCTATCACTCAGTTCTACTAACATACAATCAATCAGAGGGAAATATATTCGATTCATAAAATCTGCTGATGTTGATAAAACTTCACGTTGTCCAACTGTTGAATTGATGATAAATTGTTCAAATCTAGAAGGAATTGTTGCTACAGGATGTGATCGGTATTGGTGTGTAAAATCAACCTTATTAGCATCAGAGAATTCTTTTGCTTTATCATAAATTTGTTGAAATGCTTGTTCATTTCGAAGATCTTGTATTTGTTTAATAATCGATATTATCAATTGTTCACCACATACATAATCTAAAGAAGGATCTTTAAGAAAAAAAAATAGAATATCCTTTACAGTTTCAAAACGACAATAAAGATTCCACTTTTCAAGTGATCACTCAATATTTTAATTAAATCAGATAATCGATGAAGAATAAAAGAAGTAATGATAAATATTGATTTTCTCACATGAACTATTAATTCACCTGCATTAATCGATCTTGAACCACTACCTTCTTCACTGATGTCATCGAGTGCTTTCATAATCGCAGGAAAATTGGTAATAACTGAATCGATAGCACGCCATCTGGAATCTCATCGTGTCAAAGCCCACAATTTAAGTGTAGAAGATTCAACTACAAATGATAATAAAATAAAAACAGGTTGTATTTGGAGAGAATGCCAGCAGTAGAATTACCTAAACCTAGTTCTTTCTGTGCATGTTTAAAATACGTATTTGTAACACCAGATTCAGTAAAGAATGAATATATTTTTGAAACGATGGAAAAATAATCTGACATGTAGAAAACAACTTTACATATATCATTAATAACCAAATTTAGGCAATGGGTAGAACAATGAATATATATGCCTTTTGGCATAAATTTGTTTAAAAAGACATGAACTCCTGCATGACAACCTGACATCACCGATGCCCTATTAATATGACACAAAATATGAGTCTCAATACTCTGCATATTTAGCAGAAAAAAAAATAATCAGTCTTACCCATCGAAACACATACAAATACATGATGCTAACGGAATATTCAAACTTTCTAGAAATTCTACTATCTGTTTTGCTAATGTTTGAGCATCAAATTGTTCGAGAATAAGAAAGCCCAAGAAATATTCCTTCACCACGTTTGAGGTATTAATTGTACGATTACTTAAATCAGGAACAAACCGGATGACTATTGATAATTGTTGCCTGTCACTGATATCTCTACACTCATCCACCATCAACGCATAGCTACAGGTATTTACCTTAAAATAGCAGAAAGTAATTTAATTGTAACAGAAAATAAACATGGTTTACCATAGATGAAATCTCTTCACGAATCTCATCGCTCATAATATGAAGTAATTCGTTCTGTATATCATGACTTCAATAACTAGCGTTACTTGTAGAATCTTGAAAAATTGATTGAACTATAGGATCCGTTTTTGCTGCCCAAGAAAGAATTTCTAAGAAATTTTCTCTATTTGAACTTCTGAAACAGAAAAAACAAACAAAAATGCTTCATAAAATTAAAAGAATAAGTTTGGTGATCAAGAACTGGCTTTCCTTTCCTAAAGTGAAACAATTCTTTGTTCTGGTCATTTTTAACAGTTTTATTATTTAGATAGAGTTTGCTGATCTTTCTATAAATGCGTTAAATATACGTACTGATGATTCTCCTTATGACCTCTAAAACTAATCATTTGACGTGCTAAAACATTTAATGTTGAACAAATCTTTATAAGACGGTCACGATTTTTTCGAATTTGAATGGAACGAGCAGAATCTAATTTTTTTATAACATTGGAATCAGTTTCTTCTGGTTGTTTATATGATAAATAATTCTTTGTTGCAATTATATGTGATTGAGACAAAGCATGCTTCACCAAACCACTACCTTACTCCAACGCCTTTTTCCAATTATTAAAACCTGAAGTTATAAAAGTATCACCTGCATTTAGCTTATTAGAAGAGAAATGACGACAATAATAGCAATAGCTTGCATCATTTTGTACAGAATACACTAACAATTTCCTATTAATGTACCAGCTAGATTGAAAAGAACGTTTTTGATGATTAACAGGATAATTTTGTAATTTTGGTTGAACAGGAGAATCTGCGCACGATCCACTGATGTCATTTGGAACAGGTTTTGTTTCAAAACTTTCATTTAAAGAAATAGAGGTTGTAAGAGAATATTTTGAGTTTCAGATGGTGCTGGTGAGGATGAAACAATAACGTTTGATTCTGTTTGATCTTCGTCATTACGTGATTTTTTGTTTGAAGAAAGGAAAAAGGACTCTATGGTCCGATGTTTGTCAGGATTCATTTTTGATGTTTTGAGATTGTCTTTGAGTCGCAAGAAAAGATATGGCTTTGACTTGAACTTTGTGAAGGTGGCTGCCTCTGAATCGATGATTGGGTAACTAACCAAGATGTATGCAACAGTATAACACATGATTTATTAGAGAAAAAACGAAAGCTATATATAGGGTCGCGATCAGTCGTATGAGTGAAAATGTCCATCAGATGAACAAGGCAATTACTAAGGAGAAATCCCATAAAACACAATAGATACAAGAGAAAAACACATAGTGCAGAAAGGGGAAATACCAAATACATATGATGGGTGAACATAGAAAAAAAGTAAAAGATCATATATATATATATATGATGACATAATATCAAAGGAAAGGAAAAGATCGGACACATATGATGGAAAAGACCAACGAAGATGAGAGGAATCGAAAGAAATAATAAAGTGTTAATCACTACATAATAATTCTATGAACAACCAATACGAAACTGAACGCGAACCTCTGTAGTGCAGGAAACGGCATGTTGTCATATAACTTACAGATAAGATTATCAATTTTTCAAAGATTTAAAAATTTCTGGGGGGGGGGGGGGCTCAGCTCCCTGGCGCCGTCACTAGTGTAAACTACTTTCGCTTGAAAACGACGCATTTTTTGGTGAAAATACAGTTGACATTCATACCGATTCTTTTCTGAAAAAATCTATGCTTTAAGGTAAAACATGGATTTTGGCTCACTTCCCACGATCTTTTCCTCGTAATTTTTATTTTGATAATAAACTTTGATATTCGAGGAAGTTACATAGTGTCATATAACTTTACAACAACATATTTTAACAATGTTGCTGTATTTTGATCCCTGTTACGACAAACATACACAGCACAATATAACTTGAGAGAGCACATGTTCATGTCCACATAAACAACTAGTTATCAATTCGCTACTCACAGATTCTCAAATTGCAAGGAATATTTTTCTTCAAAGATATGAAAGTGTCCCATCATTTTGGAATACCCTATATAAACAGAGTGTTCCATAAACAACACCCTAATAAGCAGTTTGAATTTATCCCCTAGGTCTCGACACCAAAGAGCTGAAGTTGTTACCAGTGGTAAAGACTTACTCAAAGTTTTATTTTTGAAATGAGATACATCAACCAAGTTTTGTTCCTATGCAAAGGCATCCATGTCAATAATGATTTTCCCGCGTTGCAAGCTTTATGGAACTTCTTCAAATATTCGCTGAACTAGATAAAAAGAACAGTCAATGCCGAACACTTAATTTATCTCGTCACACAAAAAATCTTCGACATCGATTATTCTTTTTAAATTAGTTCGCCAAATATTGCATTATAATAAAAGCATTTTCGAATAGGTTTCATAAAACTCCCAACAAGAGAAAATCGTTATTGACGTCTGTCCTACTGCATAGGAACAAAACTTTGTCGATGTTTCTCATATGAAAAAGCTTTGAGTAGATCTGCATTATTGGTGAAAATTTTAGCTCTTCGGTGTCGAGACCTAAAGGATATACCCCAACTTCTTATGCGCATGTCATTCATGGGATACTCTACAGATGTACTAAAGAGTGTTTCATAAGTTTCGACCTATCTCTGTGAATTTGACGTTATCTATATGAATACATCTATAGATAGTTGATCGAAATATACAGTGTTGTAGAGAATGAGAAGAGCTATCATCTGAAATAAAGATACAGTAAAACCTCTCTATATGGGCACCTCTATAAGAAGGGCACCTCGCTTGTGTGAGCATTCGACGGAACGACCGACAGATTTTTGCTGGAAGTGAGCCTCTCTAACAAGGGCACCTCCGACCTCTGAGAGTGGGCACTAGTTTTCAGACCATACTGTATTATTAAACCTCTCTTGCATGGGCACATATAGTGAATATTATAATCAGTACACTGTTCTTTTTCTTCTCGTCGTTCTTTGTTGTTCTGAGAATAGGAGAGAGAAAAGTTAGTCTGATATAACAAAGAAATATTTCACCTGTACATTTCTAAATCTGTCGTCAGTGATAAAAAGAGTATAAATAGTCGTGTTATTTAAAATTACTCTTTAAAATTAATGAGAAATGACATCGTGTTGCTCTCTACATTACGCTTGATGAGATAATCGAATTGATCAACGACTATGTCAATGGAGTTAGACTATCATAGCGCAAATTACGTAAGAAATGAAAGGTACTGAAGGGTGTTGTGTACAATATTCTTTAAAGAAAAGACGCATACAAACACCATTTCCAATCGAATGCAAACAATGGTGTCAAACGCAAACTGCAAGACGAGTTGGGCACAAGATCGACGAAACTTTTTCTGTGGTTTGTGGCGCAAAGAGCGAAAAATATTCCATTCTTAGGATACTTGTTTCAGGAAAAAGCACTAGAAATTGCCAAAGAAATTGTACTTTCACGAGAATTTTTTCGAAAAGCTTGGTTGTAGATACAAAACTTGAACATAAACGTAGACGAACTCACGGCATCAGATAATTATAGTAAAATACTAGGCATAGTCGAGGATCTAAAGACAGATTGGTAACATACATGTATGAGTGTTCTGCGACGCAAGTTGCGAAAAACAATTGTGATTGGTATCTGTAAAAACCTCTATAACGCGGGCACCTCCGTAAGGTGGGCGATTTAAAAAAGACCCGTAGGTGCCCATCTAAGGGAGGTTTTACTGTAGTTGAAATTGTGTCGTAGTTATGATCATTTTATTGATGATGACTAAGCATTTAACACTTTGCTTTTTTGCAAAAACAAAAAAAAATCTTTAATATTCAAATCATTTAAGTTGAGTGAAACATTGGTTTCTACGTATTTTTATTAGACATTTTTATGTGATTCGATAGAGTTTAACAAGCTCTACAAGAATATGAATACCAAAAAAATTTCTGATGCTGTTTTCAATACAAAATTTGAAGTAAACCAGAGAGAGTAATAAAAATCTCACATATCTTGAATTAAAGAGTATGTTTGTCTCTTGATAAATCTAGCTGATCGATTGCTAAATTATGTTTCGAGATGCAGCATCACATACTGAAGCTGAAAATAACCTTTCCGAGCTTCATGAGCAGACGGAACAGTCGATCAACCGAAGTTATTGAAAGTTTAACGTACTCTCTCTAATGCAAGTTATATGACATTTTTATTACTCTTTCTGATTTTCTTCAGGTTTTGTATTGAAAACAGTATCAGAATTTTTTCGATATTCATATTTTTGTAGAGCACGTCGAGCTCTATCGAACCATACGAAAATACCTAGAAAGCGATATTTTTCTTCAGATGTTAGAAGCGTATTTTGTTTTTTCAAAAAAGCAACGTGTTAAATGCTTAGTCATCATCAGTAAAATGATCATAACTACGACACAATTTCAACTATCTTTATTTCAGATGATAGCTCTTCTCATTCTCTACAAAACTGTATATTTTGATCAACTATCTATAGATGTATTCATATAGATAACGTCAATTTACACAGATGAGGTCAAAACTTATAAAACACCCTATATATCAGTCATTGGATGATATTCTAAATTATACTATTCACTTTCAGATTTATCACCAAAATGAATTGTTAGACCAACTTGAAGTGTTGCTTCACGACTTCTATATCTTAAATAGACGTAAGTGAAACTTCAATGATGTGGTTTTAAACGTAAAAAAAGAAACAGGTGTTAGTGCTTTTATTGTGCAAAGTAATTTTAAATTATATAAAACTCCAGTAGATCATTGTTCTTCAGTAATTGATAAATCATAAGGACGTGTAGAATCATTAAAAGAATGATTTATTCTTAAGATCTTTAATACCAATATGTAAATAAACTCCATTTGATACTGCATCATTCAGTTATCACTATCAAACTATATAAATATATGTGTTAGAAATCAGATCTTATGGTATTAGTAGTAATGGATTATTGCAGTTATAGTCATCAGAATTTCAAAATTATCGCTAATCTGTAGGTAAATATTAAATGCATTCTAGTGGTGACAATTTGTTATCCAAACATGACAGAAAACTACTCAATTCTGATATCTAAATCCGAACAGAATCAATTTTCAATCGTTTGGTCAATATTCATGTAATTAACGAATGATAAATTACAGTTCATTAACAATACTAATTTTGAATCAAATGTTTTGAAATACTTTTATGATTTAATTTTAGCTAAAATTCATATGAAATATTTTATTGATGAAAAGTGTCAAGTTTATACAAAAGATATTAGTGTATCTCTACTATCACATTTGACTTTATCAGTATTTTTTTAAATTGTATCCGAAAATATCAAGTTTTAGTTGATCTAGACAACTTCGAATACTACTTCCCAAAAACCATTATCTGTGATCAAAATACAAAATATTTTGCCTGCTTCATAAGATGCCACTAGCTTAAAATTCTACTAAGATTTTTCCTCTGATTTCTTCATATGGATAGATAGTACTCAATGAATTTGACAAGAATTTATGTATTGGCAAATTTTTCGACATATTTTTGAGACAAAATGTATGGACAACTAACATAGAAAGTCGAAATTTTCAGGAAAAAATACTTTATTTTGTTTTTTTTTTTTTTGAGATAAAAAATTTATCAAAACTTTTTTTATTTTGATTACAGATGATCGCTCTTGGAAAGTAGTATTCGAGGTCGTCTGGATCAACTAAAACTTGATATTCTCAGCTACAATTTAGAAAGAAACTTACTGATAAAGTCAAATGTAGTATTAGAAATGCATAAAAAAAAAACTTTTGGGACACACGGTATCCGTGTCTACAGACTTATCTAAGTCTTACATTATGAAAACAAAACATAATAAAGAGCTGATAATTCTCAAAGCAACTATGCCTTTTTAGTAAATCCTTGATGTGAACAGATTTAATTCAAAAGCCATAATATCAATATGAACTATCTACACACAGTATACGATGTCCGTTTATTGCCGTATACGACCATTTATGAACATACATCTTTGACTTATAAATGTAGAAAGCTGCTTTTCTTCGATTTGAAGAAGCAGGAAAAACATGTGTTTGATCATGACAAATGTTAAGTTTGAGACCTTGCAAACGAAAATACAATTTATTTCATAATATCAAACGAAGAAAAAGAAAAAGTCATCCACAATGTCGAATGCATACTCTCTTAATCCAGTTAAAAGTGCTATGTGTATGCAGGTGTGCTTGTCCTTAATCGATATAAGAATAGATACAAACTTTTGAATCGAACATCTGTCACTGACAACACATTATTGAAGGTAACACTAAAAAGAATAGTGAGTAAAGTTATATATCGACTTGCAAATAATGTGAGTTTGCGACAAAAGTAAAAAATGATCTATCCAAATTGATGCTAACTTCTTATTCAAGAGTTTCTACAGTAAATTTCTCATGCAAAACCGCTTAAGATATGATTTCTTTCGATTAGAAAAGTTTTCATTTGTATACTTTCACTTTTCTAAGAAGATGATTCCTTGTATTTATGCATTTTTTCGAAAATTTTGTACAAATCTTGCCGGTCACTTGACGTTTTCAAGAAAGATATTCATCTATCTTCAAAGGTTTACAAATTTTTCATTCTTTGCTAAAAACAAATCGGTAACAGTTTTTACTTAATAACTTTCGAGCGATAAATTGGATTTTAATGAAATTTTGTTTCTTCATCTAGATTATAACCACCGATGTTAACAATTAAAATGAAATTATACTTGCTCTTCATTTTCAAACTTTTACTGTTTTCTCCGGTCGAAACAAAACCAAAGGCAACAATTGATGAATTTTTTGATTATACAACTTTTCCTTCATTGAGTCTTTCTCCAGATGGTCAATATTTACTTGTTCATACTCGACGTGCAGCATGGGACTCGAACTCATTTGAGAATAGTTTATGGCTATATAAAACTCAAGGACGAAGAAGAAAACTAATTACAAAAAATCTTGATGAAAATTTCAAACCACAATGGTCCCCAAGTGGAAATTGTATTGTATTACGATTAAATGAAGATTCTCCATCAAATGTTACAAATGATCGTCATCATCGTTTTCGACATTCATGTGAAAATTCGTCAAAAAAAGAACAACATATTTATTTATATTATACTATATTCGATCAGTTATTATCTATTTCAATTGGTACACAAATTCCATCAGTTATTGCATGGTCCAATAATGATTCATCTCTTTATTTCGCGACAGTTACATCAATGTCAACAAAAGAAGACGATGATTTACAGGACAATGAATGGAAAGATGTCATTCAACATCGAAAACGTAAACTGAGTGACGGTAGTACGATTCATCGTATTGATATTGAAGGCAAAAATCGAACGTTATCCACAAAAATAAATATAATTAAAAATGTTCCTTTTCTAATTGGTGAACTATTATTTGTTCCATCTGAACAAAAACTTGTTTTTACATCCATATCACCAGTGATCGAAAAACAAGATGATTTTGAAATATATTCACTTGATATACGAAACTTATCGTCATTATCAAGATTGACAAATAATGAAGAAGCTGAGATAAATCTACAACTATCAACTGATAGTAAAACTATAATCTATCAAGTGCGTTCTATAGGTTCCAGTAGTGGAAACTTCAGCAGTACACAACCTCGATTATATTCTATAGATTTAATGAACGGACAAATTGAACGTTTAGCAAAAGATTTTGATGGTAATATTGCTGGATATGCGACTAGATCTGATGGTGGAGTTTACATACTTGGACAACTGGGAACAAATGTTCAAATCTATACACAACAATCATCGACAAAATATTCAATTTTGCAACGTGGATGGGATGGAACGTATGAATCAATAACATCGTCATCAGCTGCATTAAAAAAATATTCTTCGATTGCATTCGTTCATTCATCTTTTAGAAGACCACAAGAAGTTTATTTTATTGATAATATTGATCAACTTAAATGGGCAAAAGCAATAACAAATGAAAATAAACTTTTTACACGACGAGATTTGCCTCTAGCAACAGTTTATAAATGGATAAATGATGAAGATGATCGTACAATCGAAGGAATTTTACATTTTCCACCCGACAAATTGACGGGGAAAAGTCTACCTCTTCTTGTTCTAATTCATGGTGGTCCTAATGATGCAGATATCAATCGTTTTCAGCCAGATTGGTACAATTGGGCTCCTTTGGCAGCATCAGAAGGTTGGTTAGTTTTGCAACCTAACTATCGAGGATCAACTGGGTATGGTGATCGATTTCTCAATGAATTACGTTATCAACCATTATCTCGCGCAGGAAAAGATATTCTTTCGGGAGTCGATAGTCTAATTGCGGATGGCATTGCTGATCCAAATAGTCTTGCTGTCGGTGGTTACAGCTATGGTGGTTTTCTAACAAACTGGTTGATCACTCAAACTACACGTTTCAATGCTGCTTTATCCGGTGCCGGTGAAGTTGAACATGTCTCTTCTTGGGGTACAATGGATTTTCCTGAGGGTATCAGGGAGTTGTTTGGAGGATTTCCATGGGAAATACCACATATATACCAAAATGAGTCACCTATGTATCAACTAAATAAAGTGCATACACCTACACATATTATTACTGGCACAAATGATGTACGAGTTCCTGCTGATCAAAGTTATATATTAGAACGTGGATTATATAGTCTGGGAATACCTGTCAAACTATTACTTTTTCCAAATGAAGGACACTTGTTGAGCAACAATCCTTGGTATGGAAAAATCAAAGTTCGAGAAGAACTTAAATGGTTACAAAAATATGGACATAATTGCTCGATCATAATGAAAAACTGAACTTAAATGATTTTTTATAATTATATCTGCTTTTTTAGAATAATAAATAATAAAGAATGCATTAAAAAAGAATAAAAATTGAAAATATTATTATTTGCAATATCATGAAATTGACGGACATCGCTCTAACTATCTCGAGGATGTGCTTATCAATGAGAATATTTGATTATTGCTAATTTATTTTAAACAATTTCAAAGTCATTTTTAACAGAGACAACATCATTTGCATGAGGAATATATATAGTATCAATATTTTACGAATTTATGTGTACAACATAATATATACATGTCAATATTACTGCACCAATGCCACATAATTACGAACAACAAATAAACATTTTGAATTGAGATATTCTGATAATTGTTTATCAGAGAAATACTACTAAAGAGCTGCATATCCACAAATAGACATCTAATATGTCTCATGTGATTTGCTCTTGTATTTAAACTCAAATCATTTACTTTGAGTTACGAACATAACTTGATCATAATACAGAATGTATTACCATCAAGTTCTATCTTGACGAAACCGAAAAGTTGCCCAAATATAAATATGATCACTACCAAATATTCTTAATGATTTTTCAAGTGTATGATTAGGTGTATCCCATGCTTTATCATTTTCAATACATTCAAGTCGATTGGGATCATACACAATATAATCAATGATTAAATTCGACCAAATACACTCTGGATCGGCATACCAAGTTGGAATTTGTCCATTTTTAGATGATTTGAGGAAAGACACGTTCAAAATCATGTTGATCTTTTATTTCAGCATTAAAATCACCTGCCATGAGACTAATTCAATGTTGAGTATCAAGTAAAGCATTAAATCTGTTTCGAATCATTTTTGCTTGAACGTCTCAATGATCATAATCAAGATGAATATTTCGATGGTATATTGATGATTTGTATAGTTTCACCTCTATGTAAATTGAGAATTCTACTCGTAATTTTTATTTCAGATGCATATAAATAATTCTTACAAATTAAAGTAAGAAGTCCATTTGTTTTTGAAACTGGTGTTGGATTATTAACAACCCAGGCGAGCAAAGGACGGGCAAAAGGACTAGTCGTATTTCTAGCCATGACTGGATGATAGTGCTAGTCTTTTTCTCAAAAAGTCCTAGTACATGACTAGTCTGGAATTCTCTGGCGTCCTTAATGCACATCCTGACTATCTAGTTGTTTAGCGTCAGTGCTTTTGTTATGTCTAGTCATTTTCGCAAATCAGACTAGTTTTGGACTAGTCGTTGGTCGATGAAAGATTGACTAGTCATGTACTAGGACTTTTTGAGAAAAAGACTATAAATGTTATCCCGTCCTGACGTCCGTCTAAAATGTATTTGGAATGGAAAAAGTAAGGACATCTACGATATTACATCAGACGGGTTATGATGTTGTATTATGTGCTGGACGAGTCTGGACTAGTCTGAATATAAATATATAATTCAGAAGATTAGATTCGAACATGCACACAATACATCACTTACCCATCGCTTAGCCTATTGAGCCATATCATTAAGGGACTAACTTGTATATATTTATAGTCATTCTAAGATGCTCTTGGATACAATTTTACTTCGCTTTTCTTCAAGTTTTAGTACCAATAGAAGAAATTTATTATACATAACAAAGTTCGTTAGATATAATTTTTTAATGTTAATTTTCGAACTTTTTATTTTTTTCTAAGAAAATTTCGGTACTTGTTTGTTATCTCCCCCTCATAATTGAGGGTGAGGGCGAGTGCAGCCTCACATCCGCAACTGAGGGTGGGGGTAAGCGCAGCCTCACATCCGCAGCTGAGGGTGATGGTAAGCGCATCCTCACACCCATAGCTGAGGGTGCGAGGCTATGTTTATCCTCACTCTCAATTATGGGGGGGGGGGGGGGGGGAAAAAAAAAATGTACCAATTATTCAATCAAAATCTGTTTTTGAATTTAAATTTAAATGACTAGAAACTCATCATTGAACACAATAAAATGACCTTTTAGAAACTATTAATGTTGAAGCACTTTTCCTATTTTTTTTGTCGTCTTTCATAAGACAAAAATCACCCGTGATGACATTCTCTAATAATATTAATTTAATAACTGTGGATAATATTTACAATCGTAGCGCAGTAGATTATATTTGACAATTGATCATAGACAGAAAGATGCATCTTCACACAATATTATATAATAAGTTTATAATGTCTATTTCTATTACTCTGGATAGAAGACAAAAATACATACTTTATTATCACTATTGTCGATGTACACTGTAAATGTTTAGAGTTTTACTTTTAAAATTCCTCTGTTTGATTGAATCAATTAAAAGGAGGAAGCAACTGTTTAGCAAACTTTTATGACAACACTAGTTTATGCTAAGTGAAAGATAGATAAATGAATTTATTGTTATTCTACTATTTGCTCTATGTTTTAAAAGCATCTCATTATTCGGCGATTGTTATTAACAAGCTACACAGATATTGAAAAATGTCCTGTTTGACATTCTGTTCTTTTTTCGTTTCGTCAATGACCAAGTTTAAAGGAATTAGCTTGAAAATTTTATTGAATCAAACTAATTGCTCAAAACTTTTGAATTCGTATGGATCAAAATTGATAATACATTTTCAGAAAAAGAATAATTATAACTTACTCGAATGACGGTTCAGACTATTCTTGACGACTCATTAGGATGTTTCAGATCAGTAAAAGTCACTTACCCATAGTTAGTTTTTAATCGTCTACTCAATGAACGAGTGTTATTTTGATATTTAGACTAGCTAAATTGACGTTAGTCTATTGTTGCGTCATAGCATATCGTCAGGATACCCCGTCAGATATTGATGATTGTTAGATCGAATGTTCGAGTCCATCTTTCCACTTTTTCTTCTACTCTTCTAACTGGTCTGGACGTATTTACCAGACAAAACAGACTAGACGTGACGGAGTCCTCGAACGTTTTAGACCAGTTCAGAGGTGATTGTAGGGCACTTCTCGTAAACATAACTAGTCTGGACGGATAAACAAGACGTTTCAGACTGGTTATGACCGATATTAAGGACATTTTTGGTTAGTCATGTCACCCGTTTCCAGTACTTGTTTTGCTCACTTGGGATATTTTAATTTTTTTTTATAAAGAGAAGACTAATCTAGATGTATATTAGTGTCGACTTGTGTAGTTAGACTAGCCTTGGCTAGTGTAAAAGACGTTTTCGACTTGGTGTAGCAATTTTTATGATGTTCAGACTAGTCAAGATGCGAAGATATGTCATTCCTTATCAACCATACTAGTCTTGACTATTGCTCGAAGTATTTCGGGCTAGTCGTGAGGTAGTGTCAAAAACTTTGCGACTAGTCCTGATTTGGCGATATGACGCGTATTTTAAAATGGACTAGACATGACGACCAGCATTGATGCTTCCGACTGGTCATGACTAGTGGCATGGACGTTTCGGACTAGACATGTTGCCGTCCTATTGACTTTTCTGCTCGCCTGGATATTGATCAATTAAGTTTTGATCCCTGAGAGAAAAGCATTTTCTACGAGATGGAATTATTGATTAACAAAATAATCGAAAAGGTTCTTAGATGCTATGCTATAGGAGTATTCGTAGGTTCTCAAGTTCTATATTATTACCGGTATGCATACGTCCTCAGAGTCTGTCCGATAAACGAATCCATAAATGGTTTTGTTCAATATTCTGATGCTTCATATACTTGGGTTCGAGAATCCTGTAATCAATATGGTGAACCAGATGTTAGCGTACTTTATTATTCGATATTGGCAAATTTTTTACGACATTATTCAGTTAATATTACATTGAAAAATGGAACACTAGCTCTATTTATTTCATCAGAAAAACTTAGTCCAGTTAGCTCAGATGATTCGAGTACAATGTCATAGATATTGCTAAAGTGATTAGTTCACAAAATAGACCAGGATTTGAAATACCTTATACTATTTTATTACCAAAACGAAATGAAGTAACAAATCTATTTGTTCCTATTTGTCATGCAACTGCTTATATTGCACATGATGAAACTCGTTTAGAGTCTAAATTTATTTTATTAGATGGTGATACGAGTTATTTCGGCGCATATTCTATTCTACACGATCGTATTGAATTAAAATACATAAATTATATTGAAATTTTTTATTCAATGTAAAAACATAAGCATATTGTCTATTTCATTTTTATCCAATAAGAATAATATTTTCAAAGTTTGAAAAATTCTTAGTAAATAGACAAAAGAACTTTTTTTATATTAAAATTAAAGTAAAAGAAAGAGATAAAGATGAATGTAAAAAATTAAAAATAGTAGAAATATATTAATCAATTATAAGCATTGTTCATTATTTAATTCTACATTGATCGGTTTATTTTCATCAAACATCGTTGAAAAGTCAATTTTATTGTTTGTTATAATAGATGATAGATAATGATCAAGACAAATATAAATATTATCCTATGGATAATATACCAAAGACTAGATTAATAACAATTCGATATTTCTAATCAATGAATTTTGAGCATTGATATTCAAACTATATATGGGCGTGGACGATTGGCATGGTAAACCATTTTGGTATAGTCCTATTGTAAGGATAAAACATGGTGTTGTTCAGGTCAAGCCAAGGTTATCTGAGATCCTCTTTTATATGACCTGAGCAATAGTATGTTTTATCCTTACAATAGGACTATACTAAAAAGGGATACCATGTCGGTCGTCCACACCCATATAAAATGTAATTGTAACAGAGTAAGTTAAACTAAATTATTGAATATTGTTAACAATAATTTATAGAAATATTACATATTTTATTAAATCATATAACAAAAAAATTGATCGATTTATTTTCTAGCTAAGATAGTATAAGTTACAGATTTTAACAATATGTTTATTATTTCAATCTAATGATTCTATAAAATAAATTGATGAATCATATAGAATTACAAAATGACACAAAAGTATCATGTTAGCAAAAAACCATTGAATATCTCTGTTACAAATGTAATAAATAGAATATTTACTTTTATCAATAACAGAGATACAATTATATTCTATATCTCTAAAGATGACTCTAATGTGAAACTCTTTTATGAATCACTATTGATTTTAGAGAAAAAAAATTTCCTATCTTACATATAAATAATTAGATAATTATTGATTATAATACCCTATTTTTCAATTATTTCTTTTCTTCATACGATGTTGATTATATTCACATATCATCATTAGTATTTACAATTGTATTCACTCTTCTATCTCAATTTTGTTCTTATTTTTATTATCAACAAAGATCATGAAATTTAAGAAAAAAGCTTCTCACCTACTTCGAACAATTAGATTATGAGTATAAAATTCTACTTAATAATTTAACAAAATATTGATTATTTCTTCAATGATCATGTCGAATTAATTAATCTCATCTTCATTTATCCTTTTTTCTTTCTGTCTTACAACATTTAAACACATTCTTTAGAAATAATCAAACATCTCTTTAAAAAATTCTGTCAATTAATAAAAGCAGAAGATCTGGTTTTTCTCTTGTTAAATAAAGAAAACATTTCTTTTTTTTATCACAAAAAACTAAAAATCAGGGAAAAAACTAATTCTCTAACATACTGAAATAACAATGTAACAAACATCAATTTCCATGATATTTAATTCATATAATAAAACTAAATGTATTTATATTCTGTTATTTCAACAATAAAACTAAAAACTAATTAACAGATGGAAAATATCAACAGTATTTTAACAGTAAATATAAAATATTGTGCATCATCTCTTCTCATTTAACAATATTCTATAAAAGCTAAAGAATAAAAAGCATAGTTTTACAATAATAAAACAAATTTCTATATTCCTACAAAATAATTTTCATCACAATTACGAAAAAAAGTATTGTAACAAAAGACAAAATAGAAATTTTAATATGATAAATATCTTTTTTTTCAAAATTTCTTAGTTTGAATAAATGGAAACCAATAGAAATCAATCATCAAATTGTTTTTCAACAATTATGTTTGTTTTATTTTTCTATTTTAAAATCAATAATAATATTAAAAATAAATTTAAATATAATATTTAGAAATGCAATGAGAAAAAGAAATAGAAGATTTTGGATTATTTTTGGAATTATTTTAAGCATATTAATTATTACAGTTGTTGTAGTTCCAACAACTATTATTTTAACAAAAAACATAAATTTATCGACAATGACAACAACAATAATAACAACTAAAACAACAACAACAACGACAACCGAATTATTAAGAATAAGTAATATTTTATTGAGAAAAATATTCCATAATCAATTTTCTTTATATAAAAGAGAGAAAATAAAGTGGATGATTTCATTGAATGAAATTTCTCTCATTTTTATATTAATCAAAACAAAAATAATGATAATGTTGACGAAGAAGTAAAATTTTGGTTATATAAAATAGACGTTCTATTATCAAATAATGAAAATCTTTCGAGATATTTTTTATGAGTAGAGTAAAATATAGTTGATGTTAGATTTCGATAGAAATAATTCAAGAGAGGATCCGTGAAATCATCGACAACAAAGACATCTTGAATGGTCTTCTCACGAATCCTCTCTTAAGATCAATGAAAATTTAAATTTTTGATGTATTTTAATATATGATATATCAATTTGTGGAGGAAATAAATATCTTTACTAGTCCAATTACTTTTTGCTTGTGACTATTGTAATTCAAATGGTCTAGATGAGTGATGAAAAAGATCTCTTTTAGTTTAGTTTGATATATCACCACACTTTTATTTTTCCATAGTTCGATGTGGAAGAATAGATACTATATACGATGCACTTGTAAACAAGCTTGCTTTGGATTATATGACGATTGGTGATGTTGATGATGATGGTACAGTTGATATTGCTCTTTTATACTATCAGAATCATAAAGTTGATATTCTTTTCAATACTGGAAATGAAACATTTATGCATAAAAAAATCTACAATGCTCGTAATATCCCCAAACAAGTGACAATGGGGGATGTTAATAGCGATGGTAAACTTGATATCGTTGTCATAACTTATAGTTCTAAAGATATTATTCTTCTTCTCAATACTGGTAATAAAACATTCATTGAAGAAAAGATCGATACTACTCAAAACTCGCTGATTTTTGTGACAACAGCCGATCTCAATAATGATGGAGATGTTGACATTATTTTCGCAAGCAGGGATCCATCGTCCATCGTAATTCTATTTAATACAGGTAATGGTACCTTCGATAAACAAATAAACTATGAACTCGATCATTGCGTCAATATTTTGACAATATCTGATTTGAATGCTGATGGAAATCTTGATATTATCGTTTTATACAACAACCGACGTCAAATCGATATCTTATTCAATAATAGTCATGGAAACTTTACAGATAGTATAAGTTATTTTACTAATTATTCTCCAAGGGAATGTGTAACAGCTGATATGAATGATGATAACAAAACTGACCTTATTGTTTTACATGATGGTAATACATATTTTGTTATTTACTTTAACGACGGTTATGCAAACTTTACTACTCAAAATAGCTATAAAACTGATATGGAACCAATTTCCATGGTAATTACCGATATGAATAAAGACAATCGACTTGATATTATTGTCTTAGGTGGATATGACAAAATTCTTCACATTTTTTTTAATACTGGAAATGCGAAATTTTTTAAACAAAAAATTGATTTACGTGATATAAATGCAGTTTATTTTGCAGTAGTTGATATTAATGATGATGAACTACCTGATATTATTCTACCACATAGAAATAATGTAACTGTTATATATACACAATGTGACTGATATAATAATCTACTATGATAATAGTAGAATTATCGCTTTTAATATCAGTTACTTTTCTTGCTTTAATTGTCATTTATTTATATAAAATGAAAACATTTTATCTATAAAATTTTAATATTTTCTAAGAAATGACATATAAGCAATAACTTAGAAAAAAAATACAATTAAAAAAGAAATATAATGTTCATTAAATGATGATTTATTTGATTCTAGATTGATGGAATAAATACGTCGAAAGTACTGCAATCAAAATAATAATATTTTATGTTTAACTCTTTTTTCATCAGCAAATCATTTGTATGAATTTTGTGTAACTTCTAATGAAATCATTCATCAATAAGAATGCACATACTGTATACAAAAATTTAAATTTAAATTTATACAATAATATGCTTACATACTAGCGAGACCCCGTGCGTATACTGCACAGGTGTCTTCTCTAACGTATGACATCAAACATATAATCTTTGGGCTGGTATAGCCACACACACACTCCACATTATGTACAGGGTAGTAAAGAATATTATTCAAGGGGGGTAACGCTTTAATTTCAAGTAGGAGGTCTAATGAATTTTATACCAAATGAAAGCCCGTGAAAAATGAGGTTTATTCGTACGAAAGAGTGAAGGTTATGAAAACTTTTCAATTCTGAACTTAAGACATTTTCAGAAATTTTATACTTTTTTAGCGTAGAAAATCAAGGTATCAGTTATTCCAAAAAGGAAGTGAAGCTGTTTACTTGGATATTTTTACATGGTTAGATAGAGCTCGTCGAGCTCTACAAAACTGCATGTATTAAAAAACGTGTAAGCTATCTTTTTGCGATAAAAAATTCAAAAAACTGCTTTTTTTCAAATCAAACAAAAACATTTGATTTTTCAATAAAACTACCCTTTTTTCATTATTTTTACCATCTCAACTGCTTCAAAATATACTTATTAGTCAGAGTTTTTCATGATGCATCCAATAGATACATTTTTGTAACAGTTGAGATGGTAAAAATAATGAAAAAAGGGTAGTTTTATTGAAAAACCAAGTGTTTTTGTTTCATTTGAAAAAAAGCAGTTTTTGAATTTTTTATCGCAAAAAGATAGCTTACACGTTTTTCAATACATGCAGTTTTGTAGAGCTCGACAAGCTCTATCTAACCATGTAAAAATATCCAACTAAACAACTTCACTTCGTTTTGGAATAACTGATACCTTGATTTTCTACTCTAAAAAAGTATAAGATTTCTGAGAATATCTTAAGTTCGCAATTGAGAAGTTTTCATAACCTTTACCCTTTCGTACCAATAAACTCCATTTTTCACGGGCTTTCATTTGGTGTAAAATTCATTAGGCCTCCTACTTGAAATTATAGCGTTACCCTCCTTGAATAATATTATTTATCACCCTGTATATTATATAAGGAAGTCTTTTGTACCGTCTTATATTATGTGCATGATCCACTCGCACTGCTTCACGTTAATTATAAATGTTCTTGAATCATTTTGTATTTTGTAAAGACAATATGGTCAGCTGCATGAGGTGGAGACACGTAGTCAATAGGAAAACAGATTGTTTCAATGAATGAATAAGGACATAGGGAAGGAAATATATACGTTAGACATAAATGGTATATAGCATGGAGAAAAGTGCAAAACAAAACAGGAATTTCAACCTACTCACGATGAAAAACTGTTGCATAGTTCCTAAGAACGGCACTAATATGGAACTGTCCTAGGCTTACTCTCAAGGGCTATACTATACGCGTAACCTTAAGTTCTCACGTGCTATACTATGAGCGTATCCTTACGTTTCCTATTTCTATTCTATAAGAGTATCCTTAAGTCCTCAAGTGCTTACTGTAGGGTATCCTTTGGTCCTCGAAGACTATATTCTAAAACAAAACGGTTTCTGGGCGTTAGGAAACCGACTCGGAAATCTTTTGAAGGTTTTTGAAGGTAAACAAGTGCTTACCAGCCGTTTGGAAACCCCTAAAAGGTTTCTGAGTCTGTTTCGAAACGCCCAGAAACCTTTTGGATCGGTTTCCCACAGCAGGGAAATTTCATTGAGTGTATACTATAGGGGTACTCTTTGCTACACTTTAAGGGGTATTCTTAGGTCCTCATAGACTATCATATAGAAGTACTTATAAGCCTTCATGGGCTGTGATAGGGATGGTGATGATTAAATGGCAACAATCCTGAGTTCTTAGCCGGTCAAACGATTAATAGTAAGAGTGGTCACCTACCTCAGCCTAAAATTAAGTTAAGTTTTTTACATTTACTACTTATTCTTAAGTAGTAAGATTTTTCTGTAGGTAGTTCAACTATTCCTCTATTTCAGTAGGGACAAAACATACTGTTGTTCAGGCCAAATGAAAGAGAATCCTTGATAAACCCGGTATTCACTACACTATAAAAAATTTTCGTACCCGAGAGAGCCGAAATAAGTTTGGAAACTCCTTTGAGAACCCTTTTTGGTTTCCGAGAGAGTTTCCGCTTTTCAAAAGCGTTTTCATCAATACCTGGTCGATGTCCGAGGTTTCGAAAACCTTTCGGTTCATGAGATTCTTGATTTAAATACCTACCTCCAAAGTATTCTACAATACCCTTTCACCATTGTTGGAAACCGATTCTTCCCTAAAACGCTCTTGAGCACGCGCAAAGGTACTTGATAGTACCTTAACGGTTTCTGAATCATCTGATCGGAAACCAAAAAGATATTCGATCTTTTTAAAAGTCAAAAAGCTATTCTGGAACACCTTTTCGGTTTTTGAACTACTTTACGGATAGCTTTACGCTTCCCGAACAATCTCAAATCCAAAAAGATAGAGGCGGAAATCTAAATCCGTCTGCGACTTTTTCTCGAAACCTTAACGCTGTTTTGAATTCATAAATTTTTGAGAGGTGTTTAAAACAACATCCTGCAGCATAACAATTTACCCAATAAACATAGTTGAAATACGGTTGCGAACACTCTAAAAAATTGTCACATTTTTGAAAAGTGATTGAAAAGGGTTTCCGAACGGACCGGAACCTCATTTTTTACCTTTGAGAACCTTCAAAGGGTTTCCGAACTCTCGGAAATCTTTTTGGATCGGTTTCTCACAATAGGGAAATATTTTAGAGTGAAGTTATCACTACGAGAGAGTTGTGTTGCTTGATAATGCAAGATTTCTATCTTAACTATGGGAAGGGATGTTACCGTTATCCATGAGTTACGTATCAAGGAGAAGGGTAACTTGTAACCCGTAGTTCAAAATTCTAGTTCTGTTAAGGAATGGAGGTTTCTCGAAAATAACGATACTTCGTAAAGTGTGACCACAGGCTTTCGCGGACGGAGAATAAGAATAAACGAGCTATCTATCGAGTTTTTCGAGAAACATCTTTTCGGTAATACAGTCAGATGTTTCCATTATTAGTTATGAATTAGCAGTTATCTGCTAACGTAACCTATGCGTAACGATAACTTCCCTTCCTGGTAAAGGATTAAGGATAGATAAAGGGAGTTTAGGATAGAAATAAGTGGTTAAGGATACAGATAAGGAGTTAAGCATAGAAATAAGGGGGTTAGATATAGACTTAAGTGATAAAGATAGAAATACGAAGGGTTAGGTATAGATTTGGGACTTAGGTTATAGATATGAGGCGGTTAAGTATAAGTTTAGCGATTTGGTATAGGTTTGAGGCAGCTCTAATTCGAAATAAGCGATCAGGAATAATTATAAGAGGACAGGAATAGGTATTGTGTAGGAGCGTTTAAGAGTTTGATTAACTCGGAAATGTTTAATCGGTTTCCAATGTCAACATGTAAGACGCTAGTTCTTTAGGATTGCCAATGATTCAGAGACCCTTGTTCAAAAACCATTTTAAGGTTTCATACAGTAACAAAATCTGAAACCCGTTAAGAGTATCCATTAGTACCTTTTTTTAGAGTGTATGACATAACTAGGTTTCACGGCTCAAAACGGGCTACTTTTTCATGGTCCGAGCCTTCCCGATTCAAGTTTAGCTCAGCTTGACCCGGACCAGCCCGGCGTTTTTCCTTATGTCTGGCAGACCCGACCCGAGTTCGAAGGATAATTCTCTTACAAGTTTTATTTTTCTCAAGTTTCTTCGACAATCATCAATTTTCTCGCGAGCAAATACCTTGTGATATTAATGAATTTAATTAGATTGCATTATCGGAATTAAAGTAAAATCCATACGAGATAAGTTGATTTGCTTGTTCAGTTAAATAAATGAACAAAACATTTTGAAAGGTATTTGAATTCAATAATGATCATTGTTTCAAATTCACTGTCGTTTGATGCAGGATTTTTTAATTAAAGTAAACTCATGCAAAGTGTACTGTATTTCTGGATAAAAGTTTTTTTCTCGATTGTAACCATTTAGTGACGTAAAATGCAGTAGAAAATTTCTATTTGCGAAGATAAAAAACTTTGTTACCTAAACTTTGAAGATTTAGGTAATTCCTTAGAAACAACTAGGCTTTTCGATATGGCCAAACCTTTTGAATCTCTAAACTCTCAGAATCAATTGTTTTTTACAGACAGACTATTTTCAACCATGTGCTATGTCACCAGATGGTCAAAATCAAGAAGTAGCTTTCTCTTTAGAAATACCACAAAAGGATAAGCGTCCTATGTATTCACCCGTTAATCAGATTTGGACGGTTAGATAAAGCGTTACTTACACTACTTACTCTCAATGATGGTTTATTTTCGACACATTGTTTTTGTCAAACCTATTCTCATATTAATTAACGTAGTTAATTCACTATAAAGCATTATGCGTCGACAAGAGATAAAATCAGATTAGGCTGTTACCATAGATTATTATTTTGTTCAGATTGAAATTTACATAGCTTATCCTCTGCAAAACTTTTTTTAATAATTTCTATTACTTATGACGCGTATAAAGTTTGATAAAAAATAAAAAAGTGATAAAAACGTCGGGTCGGACCAGGCCCGCCCAACCCGAAAGCGACATCTTCTCGGGCTCGGTCCGGACGACTCGTTTCGAGGCCTGCTAAGTTTCATCGGCATTTTAGCATACGTTTTTCTGGCTAAAATGTAGATGAAATCTAGTGATGTCTTAGTGAGTACTAGGGGAATATCAAGAGTTCCCTTTCATTTGGCCTAAACAACAGCATGTTTTGTTCTTATTGGAATAGAGAAATAGTTGAACCACCTATAGGAATCACCTAACACTTAATATTAAGTAATAAGTGTAAAAAACTTATCTTAATTTAAAATTAAGTTAGGTGGCCACCCTTACTGTTAATCATTTCATCGATATAACCAGTCTCCGTTCGATCGGGTGGATGATCGATCTGACCGGTTACCATTTAATCATCACCGTTGCATTACTATCATGACCCATGAGGATCTATAAGTAACTCTATATGATAATCGATGGGATTCTATGGGTATCCCTATATGATAGCCCTTGAAGACTTAACAGTACCCTCATAGTATAGCACCTGAGGACATAAGGGTACCCACTAGTATAACATTTAAGAATACAATAGTATTTGGTACGTCTCATCGACTTTAATGTGAACTTTATTAAAGTTAAGATCTTGAAAATTTTACTTTAATTAAAGTTTAAAGCAAAGTTAAAGTGACACCTCTGTATGATTGAATATCAATCAGTTGTTCTATCACTATACATCTATAATGAGTTAATTTATTTGATTTAGTGCCTGTCAGTTGAAATAATCCAGAAACTTCATGGTTTCTACACAATTCTTAGAACAATTTGGCTGAAAAACTTTTCTATATGCATAAAAATTCATTAAGTAGCCGTTCTTGGACAAGGTCTAGCTGTACATCACACTAATTTCATCACTATAGATTTGCGACAATCAAGGAATATTAATCATTTTACTTAGTTGTTATTGTTCACTGCTTTCCATTGTTTTTTTCATTATGATACAGATTTTTTTTTCTCTCTTTTCCTTCTCTAAGTATATAATAAAATAAATTCTACAGGAAAACTCTACATCTGTCATTTAAATTATTCCGATCCAAAAAAAACAAATATCCACTATATTTTATTGCATCTATTTTTTTTATAAAATTTTTCAAAAAGAAAGGAATAAGCTTAGTTCATTTTTCAAAGCTAATTCCGGTTAAAACGACACCAGATGGTAAATCAGAGAAGCATAAAAAAATCACAGACAAAATGTAGGAACAAACTACATTAATTAATATTTACTATGATCTTCGATAGAAAAATATTCAAAGTCAGTATTTTCCAAAAAATAGAGAGAGAGAGAGAGAGAGGGAAAGTAATATATAAAAAGTAGGTGAAACTTTTCGGACTACTGCAGTTTAGAGAACGAGATGTTTTTGCACAGTAATATTTTTTGTTTTATTTTATTTGATCTGGTAATTGCACCATTTCAAATTAATCTTTATCAAACTGATTGGGTAAGTAATGATAAAAATAATTGTCTTCACGTTGGTGCTTCTATCAAAAATGAAAATGATCCTCATCAAATCATTTCTTATTGTTTAACTGAATCATCATCAAAATTCGATATTCAACTAAATAATTTCAATCAAAAATTTACTTTTATTGAACTTTACAAACAAAATATCACAAGTCAACAATTATATCTTTGGTCAGCACCTATCGATGTCATTGAACGTTATCAATTGTATTTGAATCAACTTTCAATTTCAAATGACTTATCTTTAATGGCAAATCAATCGTTCTATAATTGTACATCACCTAGATTTGGTCCATTATGTCAATATGAATTAGATAATTATGATTATCATTATTCATCATTGAATGAATTCATTTATGACTATTATCAACAAAAGTATGAACCCACGACATTAACATGTTATACTCATTTAAAATGTGATCGTGGTTTTCCTTCGATATGTCTTGATTGGACTGAAATTTGTGATGGAATCGTTGATTGTCGAAATGGAATTGATGAAGAATCTTGTTGGCAATTTAAAATTAATAAATGTAAAGATTATGAATATCAATGTGATAATGGACAATGTATACATCACACATTTTTTGATGATGGTAATAACGATTTTGAATGTCTTGATAAATCTGATGATCTGAAGTCTACTACACAGTATGATGTATATAATTATAGTGAGCCAACTTTTGCAAAAGAAGATACGACATGTCCATTGCGAAATCAACGATCCATGATACGCCATACAAGTTCATGTGTGCCATTTCGCAGCGGTCTCTTAGAGAAACTCATGTTTTCTGACAAACCAGATACAATATCTGATTATTGTTGGTTAGCAGCCAAGTGTCGATTGAGTACTCCATATACATCATATTCAGTATGTCACAATCTCTCTTTGAATGGAACATGGCAAAAAATACTTAACCAAACTTGTCCTCATATGTTGTTTATGCCTGCTGGTCCAGTTCTTTTTGGTCATATACACTTTCTCTACACAGAAGAAGAATTAAATTGGGCTCATTTTGTAGTAGCATCACCTCGATATGTCTGCTACAGTGATCAATTCTGTGATGGATTCTATTCAAACAGAACATTATTATCATTTAATAATATGACATGTCGTCATCCTGCAGATTTTCCAATCTCTTTTGAATCACTCGCACTCAGCAGAGGAATCTGGAATAATATGTATGTCGAGCCCATATACAGATCACTTTATCACTGCAACACAAATGTTTACAATGGTCTAACAAATTGTGATAGTTTAACCATGTACAAATGCATTAATTCGACAAAATGCATCTCAAGACATCAGTTTTGTGATGACAGAAATGATTGTGATTACAAAGATGATGAACAATGTCCTGTGGTTAATGATACTTATAGGAAATGTGATCCGAAAACCCAGTTCGAATGTACTACAAACAATATTTGTATTCCTTTAGTATCGGTCCAAAATGGCAAATGCGATTGCCAATATGATGAAAATGGTTTTTGTGATGATGAATATCCACAAGATCATTATATTAGAAAATATGTATCATTTTCAACTATTTGTGATGGTTTCACAGAATTAATACCTGTAACTATTAATGAACGAAATGAAACAGATGAAACTGAATGTGAATATTGGCAATGTAATAATACTTATACTCGATGTGATGGATTTTGGAATTGTTTTGATGGATCTGATGAAGTTGACTGTTATTCATCATTATTTCATTGTCCATATCATCATCACATTTGCGTGTCACCTCAAACCAATCAATTTATATGTTTACCTCTTGAAAAAGCCAATGATGGAAATATTGATTGTCTTGGTGCTACTGATGAACTTAAATTATGTCGATACAATAATCATGCACTTAGAAACGAGAATTTTCACTGTAAGAACACTACTATTCAATCTTGTATACACATCAACAAAGTGTGTGATGGAAGAAAAAACTGTGAGCATGGAGATGATGAACAAGTTTGTGATAAACGTGGAAATTTTATGATACATCCTCATTATTGTTGGGAAGATTATGACAGTATTATTTCCAATATTGAAAAATTCTTTTGTGCGCGTCAATTTGATACTAAAAAATTGAAAATTAAACATTTTTCACTGGGTGAATTGCCAAATTCAATGAAATACGAAATACAACAAGATACAAGTGCAATATTCTTAGATCCTATTATTGGGCAAAAAAATATTCCACAGTATTATCAACAATGTCATCGTGGTCTTCCTCTACGAATTTGGTTCAATGATAAAAAAAACTTAACTAATATAACATGTCTTTGTCCACCAAGTTTTTATGGAAATATGTGTCAATATCAAAATCAACGAGTTAGTCTAACATTACAATTTCAAACATATTCAGATTCTAGAAGAACAATATTTACTGTGATTGTTTCACTTATAGATGATATTAATGAACGAATTATTCATTCATATCAACAATTTACTTATCTTTATATTGAACATTGTCGAACTAAATTCAATATTTATTTACTCTATTCAACGAGACCAAAACTTCTTACAAATAATTATTCGATTCATATTGACATTTATGAAAAAATTTCATTTAAATATCGTGGAAGTTTTTTAATCCCAGTTAAATATCCATTTTTACCCGTGCATCGTTTTGCTGTTCAATTTAATATTCCACGTACAGGTGAGAATATCGAACGTTGTTCAGATCTGCCATGTGTACATGGTTATTGTATTAGATATATGAATGGTTTAAAAGATACTAGTTTTTGTCAATGTGATAAAGAATGGTCTGGAAAATACTGTACTATTCAATATAAATGCATATGCTCATCTGATTCATTATGTATTGGTATTTCGGCAAACAATCGATCTATATGTATTTGTCCTCTCAATAAATGGGGTTCTCAATGTTTACTTCACAACACCATATGTAACTCCAATAAAAATCTAACGTGTCAGAATGGTGGTCAATGTATACCTGTCGATGAAATTATGGTATTTAATAAACAAATTATTTGTATCTGTCCAAAAGGTTATAATGGAGAAAGATGTGAAATAGCTGATAATAAAATAATTGTCTCATTTCATAAAGATATTAGTTTACCGCATACAATGCTTGTTCATTTCATCCGAGTGATTGATAATGGACCACCTGAAAATGGTTCTACTTTCAGTACTATTCCAGTTAATCAGAAATCAATCACTATCTTCTGGTCACGTCCATTTCATATTGCATATATTCAACTATTTGATAATGATTATTTTTTAGTCACTGTTCAAAAGACATATACTCAATCAGCAATTATTTTTCGAACAATAAATCCATTCGATCGTTGTAAACATATAAGTGAAGTATTGAATGAAACTATTGTTAATTTACATATTCTTCGTCGAATTAAATATTATCATTTACCATGTCAAAATCGTTCGTCACAATTATCTTGTTTCTATGATAATATTCATTTTTGTTTGTGTTATAACTATGACAATCAACGTTTGGCCAACTGCTTTGAATTTAATCATTCAATTGAGCACAATTGTTTTGGTGAAAGTAATTGTGAAAATGGTGCAAAATGTTTACAAGATAAATTAACTTGTCCACAAACATCAATGTGTGTTTGTCCAAAATGTTTTTATGGAACACAATGTCAATTTAGTTCAACATTATTTGGTCTTTCACTTGATGCTATTTTGGGTTATCATATTCAGCCTAATATTGACATTAAACATCAATTACCAATTGTAAAAGTTAGTGTGACACTCACTATAATTTTGATTGTTACAGGTTTTATAAATGGTATTTTATCTTTGATGACATTTAAAAGTAAAAAAACACGTAAAATTGGTTCTGGATTTTATCTATTAGGTTCATCAATTACTACTTTATTCACAATGACAATGTTTACATTGAAATTTTGGATATTTCTTCTTGTACAAATTAAATATGAAACTAATCGATCTTTTCTTTATGTTCAATGTGTTTCAATTGATTTTTTACTTCGAATTGGTTTAAATATGGATCAATGGTTAAATGCATGTGTAGCTATAGAACGAGCGATAACTGCTTTAAAAGGAACTAGCTTTAATAAACAAAAAAGTAAACAAATGGCTAAATATGTTATTGTTTTTCTTCTATTATTGACAATTAGTACAATTATTCATGATCCTATTCATCGACGTTTAATAGATGATCTTAATAATGATGATGAAAAAAGAATTTGGTGTATCGTCACTTATTCATCTGGTTTACAAATGTTTAATTTAATCATAAATGTTTTTCATTTTATGACTCCATTTATCATTAATTTGATTTCAGCTTTTATCGTTGTTAAGAAAACTGCTGAACAAAAACAAAGAGCTCAAAGACATGAAACTTATTGGGATCTATTTTATAAACAGTTTCGAGAGCATAGCCATCTTTTCGTTGCACCAGTTGTCTTGGTTATTCTTGCAATTCCACGATTAATTATTACGTTTACATCAGGTTGTATGAAGTCGAATGATGATGCATGGTTATATCTTATTGGATATTTTATATCTTTTATTCCGTGTACACTTACTTTCTTTGTTTTTGTTCCACCATCAAAATTATACAAAGATGAATTCTATAAATCTGTAAAACAATTTCGACAACAGATTAGAAACCGACTATATCAAATTGCCTGAAAATCAGTAACATTTATTGATGATAAACCATCTCTACAATGCATAGAACATATTGAAAAACTTTTAAATTTAAATTGTTTAATTGTAAGACTATCTATATTTTTCTCTTTTTATATTGTTGAACAAAGGCGACTACATTGAAAAAAAACAGTACTTTACCGAATCCCCAAAAAAGGTTCTGTAGATTTGAAAATGATTGCAAATGTGTTGAAAGTTTGAAAAAGCGAATAAAAAATTTTACGAAACCTTGAAAGGATCTTCCCGTGTGCCCAGGGGAAGATCCTTTAAAGGCTTCGTAAATTTTTTTTATTCGCTTTTTCAAACTTTCAACATATTTGCAATCATTTTCAAATCTACAGAACCTTTTTTCGGGGTTTGGTAAAGTATCTTTTTTTTTCAGTGTACAATCTTTTGACCAGATAGCGGGACATATGTAGATTTATAGAGGAAGACTTTTTCTATAAATCTACATATGTCCCGCTATTTGGACAAAAATTCAGCTGTAAGGCATAGTTGCCTTTTAAATTAATTGCCTTTTCTTTCTCATGCACACTATAATAATTATTAATGCTTTGTTTTTACGTTTGTGAAATAAAGTCAGTAAAAAATAATTGATTAATGAAAGTTATTTTTATGAACGTCCTTTTTTCAAAAACTCCCAATTGGGAAAGAATTTTAAATTGACCTGTTGAGGATTTATTAATGAATTATAAACAAGTAATTTAATGTGATGATATTATATAAAAGAAAAATATATTGATGTTCACGAACAATAGAAAAAACTAAATGGATATAGCTCTTTGTGATAAAATGTATCATTTCAATGAATTCGGTGACTATATTCACGACTAACTAAAAGCTCTGATTCTAAGAAATTGTTAAACGTTTTTATTAAAACTTTCTTTTGTAATATTCCAAAGTATCTTAAAACTTGCAGACATTAATGACTTTTGTTTTGTTTGGTCAGTTAAATTGTGCTTGATATAATTATTTATCCAAAAAAGCTCAATGTAAAATGTTATAAAAAGTAGATCCAATACTATATTAATAAGGGGCCGGAAAATCGAAATTCAAGCAAACATTTTCTTGCTGATTTTTTAGTATTGTTGAATAGAGCTCGTCAAATTACCTATGAGAATATTGTTTTTAGCGTTTTCAGATTGTTTTTTTTATAAAAAATTTCGAAAACACTGTTATTCTCAAAATAACCTTTAAGTGATATATCTATTTTTAGATTATAACTAGATTTTGTTGTTTTTTGTGTACTCAAAAAGTTCATACACATATAGAATCGGTCAGTGTCTCCGTCCGACCGTTTACACGATAACTCTTCACAATTACATTCGATTGAGCTGAAATTTTGTGCATACAATTGTTTCATCAATATCTCGGTCGAGTTCGAAGATGAGAAGGATCCGTCAAGAAATGACTGAGTTATCGAATAATTGTCATTATTCACCATATTATCCCTGAGGGGGGGGGTACAGGGAGTTTTTCAAAAACATTTTTCTCAGAATTATTCCCAACATATATGAATCCACTCAGTTTTCAACGCTGATTCCAAATATGATATTAATTTTGAATCGATTCGTCTTTTTTTTAAGTGAAAGCTGCTTAAACAGGATCCCAAAATACACAAAATCTGTATCCTGAGGCCAGTGTGCCTAACTATGGCTTAGGTGACTAGCGGTTTTGGGCTGTTCTAGATGCATGATTTTGTCGCTACTAATAAGAGTTATCAAATGGAAAAAATCCGAACTCGATAGCTATTTATATTGAGGGATTATTATGAAAACTAGCTATACCCTGTGCAAATTGCATGGTTTTTTAATTTTCTTTAAAGAAAAGATTTATCATAATCAAAATAAAACTTCAACTATCATATACCTAGGATTATCCAAAAGTAGTGGCGGAGGCCTTTTTTTCCTTTATTTTTAGATGAAAAAAAATTTCTTTTGTTACTAATAGATAGAGCGAAAGATGCTCTATTTTTTTATACTAATCGATCTATATTCAACTACGAGCAATATAATAAAATCTGGGAAAAAACTTTTTTCGTTGAATTGTAGCTCGTTATAACGAGTGTGCCAGGTAAAATGTTCCTCTGTGTATTTTTGAAATTTTTCCTCTATTATCCACTTAATCTATACACTTCTTTTCAGCAGAAGATAGCGCTTGAAATTCTCTACAAAACTATATATATGACTAGGCCCAAAAACTGTTTTAGATGTATTCAAAACAAGATGAAAAGTAAAGACATAGAAAAAACTATAAAATCAAACAAGTTGGACATAATGAGTAGCCGCATTTTGCATCGCAATTTTTCATCACTTACTTCATCTTATCAGAAAAACAAAATATACCAAAAGATGCAGGATGAAGAGCCCTTCAATTTGCATAGGATTGCTTATTTTATAGTTCTACTTTTTGTTTTCAAAATTGACAAAATTTTGAGCGATCGAATTTCGACTATGAGAAAATGGTACTTTTTTGATACAAGATGAATTCATTTTTTCCTTAGTTCATTTTTTTATCATTTTTTCTTTGCAAATTGTAGAGCTTTTCAAGCTGCATCTTTTGGTGTATTTTGTTTTTCTGATAAGATGAAGTAAGTGATGAAAAAATGTGATGCAAAGCGAGGCCATTTATTACGTCCAACTTGTTTGATTTTACAGTTTTTTCTATGTCTTTACTTTTCATCTTTTTTTGAATACATCTAAAACAGTTTTTGGGCCTAGACATATATATAGTTTTGTAGAGAATTACAAGTGCTATCTTCTGCTGAAAAGAAGTGTATAGATTAAGCGGATAATAGAGGAAAAATTTCAAAAATACACAGAGGAACATTTTACCTGGTACACTCGTTATAACCAGCTACAATTCAACGAAAAAAGTTTTTGCCCAGATTTTATTATAATGCTCGTAGTTGAATATAGATCGATTAGTATAAAAAAATAGAGCATTTTTCACTCTATCTATTGGTAAAAAAAAGCCTCCGCCACTACTTATAGATAACTCAAAGTAACTTAATTGAAGGAAAAATCGAAAGATTAACTTTTTTTATTGCAAAAGAAAAATTGTGCTTGTAAGTAAATGTTTATCACGGCAGCAAACTATATGACAATAAATCCTGTAATCCTTTACAAAGGACACTTTATAAAGGACATTTTATAAAGGACATTTTTGACTGTTACCGTGTAAATACACTTGCACATTTTATATCAACTATTTCAATTGTAATAATGTTCTCCTTATTTATATCAAACTTCTTGCTGTTTTCAATTCCACTGTTTGTTAACCAGGTTCTTACAGCCACAACTGGTCCTTTTCAGACAAACAATGGTGTAGTTGTCGGGCAAGTGATGGAAATAGATGGCAAACAATTGAATGTCTTCAAAGGTATACCATTCGCAAAGCCACCGATAGGAGACCTGAGGTTCAGAAAACCGGTTCCAATCGATAATTGGAACGAATCAAAAAACGTGTTCGACTTCCAAGGTGCGTGTCCTCAAGAGCCGACCCGATTCCAAACTGGTGACTCTATGACCAATAAGAATATTAGCGAGGACTGTCTTTATCTAAATATCTGGTCACCAGTCGATAGTGGTGTCGATGGTCCGCTCAAACCAGTTATGGTATGGATTCACGGCGGAGGTCTACTTGTAGGCTCTCCCAGTGAATACAGTTACCATGGTGATTTGCTGTCTGCCAGAGGAGATGTGGTTGTTGTATCGATTTCATACAGGTCTGATACAATATTACCATAATAGCAAACAGAATTATATCTTTTTATATCTTGTATGTTTAAAGGCTCAACATATTTGGTTTCTTGTATTCTGGTGATAGTCGAGCCCCTGGCAATGTCGGCCTTTTGGATCAGAATCTAGCTCTCAAATGGGTTAATGATAATATACATTATTTTGGTGGAGACCCCAATAAGGTGACAATTTTCGGCGAAAGTGCTGGTTCTTGGTCTGTGAGTCTACACATAATATCACCTAAAAGTCGAAATTTATTCAAGAATGCAATCATGAGTTCGGGCGCTTATCTCAACAAATTCGATGACGACAGTGGTTTGGATCATATAAAGCGCTGGCTTAAAGGCGCCGAAAGGATTGGCTGTTCCGATCCATTGAGCCGAGGAACATTTTTCACCCAGCAAATAATGGATTGCCTTAGAACTGCAGATATTTCTCAATTGATAAAAGTCACCGATTTCTTTGACCTGATAACCGGATCAGTTAAGGTATTTCCTCTCGTGGTCAGTGACGGAGATTTCCTATCGAACAAGCCAAGAGATATGTTGAGGTCGGGTAATTTTAAAAAAAATGTTAACCTAATGATCAATACTGTTGAGGACGAGGGTGCTTTTCTGCTCAACAATTTCAATGATACCGTGATATTCGATGCCTGGAATCCAAAGAATATGACTTACAGTGAAGCCTATAACTATTTACGAGATATGTCTGATAGAATGAATAGCAAACTGCCTATCAATGGAGAAGATGTGGCGAAATTGTATTTCACGGGACTATCCGACAGCGACCGCAGTGAAACACTGTTGAAAACTCTAGGCATAGCAACTGGTGACTACTTTCTTGCCTGTCCCACTAAGCTCTTCGCCAAAACAGTCTTCTCCAAGAGTAATTACCATGCTAATGTCTTTGAGTACTACTTCAACGCCAAACTACAAAACAATGACTTTTGTTCCTATTGGATGGGTGTCTGTCATGCACATGATGTGGACCCCATGTTTGGCATACCTTTCGTCGATCCTTACGCCAACGACTATACTGATAGAGCGCGCGAGATCTCCGGTCAAATGATGCAATTCCTCACTGGTTTTGCCAAAACAGGGTATACTTGTTAAAATCAATTTTGAACCACAATTATATATTAATTTCTTTGTTAGGAAACCGACCCCTCAAAACGGAGCTGAATGGCCAAGTTATTTTACAATTGACGGCAACATTATTGCTCCTTATCTTGAGATTGAAAATGAGAAGAAAAATACCTCGAACATCAAAACTGGTTTTAAAATTGATGCATGCGAATATCTGTGGAAGAAACATATAACTTATAAATTTTAATAATAATTTTAATAAGTTGTAATTCTTTCTCGATAAGAATTCTCACGAATTGATTGTAGTTATTCAATAATTATTTATAAGCAATAAAATATTCACTACTATAAGCTTGGAATACAATCAGAGAATAGTATCGCAAAACTGCCGGAACTTATTTGAACAAAGACTCAAACAATACAAATATAATTAAATTGTAATGAAATGATAAATATTTTGTTTTTTTACCAAGAAATTACTAAATGATTTAATTTATAATTTCAACCAAACGAGAGGGGCGCATAAGATAAAGATTCAGCCCATTGGTATTTTTGCTGACAAACCCTGTTGAAATTTATATCAACGGAAAGAGCATGTTCAAACGAGCATTTTTGGTACGAATCTCATCAATGTTTAATCGAGTTTTGAAGACAAAATGTCATGAGCAAAATCATTCATTTTCTGTTATGAGTCCATTTAGAGTGGATCGAATTCTTTAACAAATATATAACACAAAATAGCATCTAAATAATGAATTCGATAGTTCTTGAATAGAGGACTTCAATTCTATAAACAAATCATCCCTCAATTATATAGTTTCATGAGATAAAAACTGAATGCATTAAGAAATACTGGAAGTATTTGTCATATTCTTTTATCTATTGACCAATATTCGACTAAGAAAATTGGAGTAACCAAAACATTGGTTATATCAGGTTGATAGCCCTTGTCAAAAGCTACAACCTTGTCATATTTCTATTTCAAAAAAAGTCATCATTTATTGTCATGCACCATAATTTAGACGTTTTTCACTTAACTTCATCAATTATCATTGAAATTCGAAGTTTTATCCACGAATTTGATTTAGATTTGTATTCGTCAATAAAGAATGAGTTGTTTTAAAAGTCCTAAAACATATATTTTGAGCTGTCCAGACACCATGAGGTCCTAGGAATACCATTAAAATATATCAATAGTTCAAAACTATATATTCTACATTTGTTATAGTAAAATAACGTTTGATAACCACTGAAAATACTGGATAGACCTTTTAGAAAATATTTAATTAATACTAATAAAGACGAACGGTATGAAATAGATGGAAGAAAATAATGACGAAGTATGTTGTTTCTATCGAAACGATTAATTCTATAGATACTTCACCCATATATTTATGAACAAAACAACTATTCTTTCTTTTATAGATAATACAGGGTGGGCCAAAAGTACGTAAACAAAGAAATAGTTGTTTAATTTTTTCCTTCATACACTATGATATAGACCTCATACTTATACCACATATAGTACGTGAGATAAATGAAAGATATAGCATATAAACGATATCCAGATGTACCGGTTTGTCCAAAAACGAACAACTGCAAGATAACCAACAGAAAATTTATCATGTGTTTTGACTGTCATAACACATACTTTTACCTGTTAGTAGTGACATCTGCTAGATAGTAACACGTACGGTTATCTCTTATATTGTCCCATTTACAATCTTATGTTAAATATTATTTTGGGTATTTTCGGTTCTCTTCGAGCCCTCTGTTATGTGTATATTTTAAAGAGTGGTTTTTCAGATTTTTTTACGATGAGTGGAAGTTTTCGATTATCCTCATCCGAAAGAATTAATGTCGTAAAGTGGTATGCTTAGTATGAGAATGTTGGCGAAGTTGCTCGTCAATTTGAAGAGCATTATAACCGATCTCCTCCAACACGGAAGTCTATTTTGACTATTGCACGAAAGTTCGATAAAACCGAAGCTATCGAAGATGAACCTAAATTTGGACAACCTAGATCTGTTAGTACCGACGAAAACAGAGAACGCGTTCGTGTTGCTTTCGAAGAAAATCCTTAAATGTCAACAAGGAGAGCTTCTCTGGAGCTAGGTCTATCCAGAATTAGTCTTCGTCGAATGATGAAAGAGCTCGGATTGAAACCATATTGTCCTCAATTATTGCATGCCTTAAACGAGGATGATCCTGACAGGCACTGTGAATTTGATGATGTCTTTCTATAGTTAGTCGCTCATGATACTTCGTTTCTGGATCGAATACTTTGGACTAACGAAGCTATTTTCAAGCTAAATGGGCATGTTAATCGACATAATTGCGTCTACTACGCCGTTGAGAACTCTCATATTGTCATTACTAACGAAATAAATGCTCCCAGTATTATTGTATGGGTTGGGATTTGGTCTGGAGGTCTTATTGGACTGTTCGTTTTCCATGATTCTGTTACTGCAAACAGTTATCTCGAAATGTTAAGGAAAGAAATTATTCCTGCTATTAAATCTCGAATGAATTTACAAGAAATGTTCTACATGCATGATGGAGCTCCATCTCATTATGCTCAACCTGTTCGACACTTCTTAGATAAAACTTTTCGTAATCGGTGGATTGGTCGGCGAGGAGCAATTGAACGACCAGCACGATCTCCGGATCTCACTCCAACAGACTTTTTTTATGGGGCGTAATCAAAGATTATGTGTATGCGAAAAAACCTCAAAATCTTCAAGCTTTTAAGAATACTATTGTTACAGAAATGCAAAACCTGCCAGTTGAATTATGTGGAAAAGCTTGTCGAACAGTACCTTACAGACTTCAACTTTGTAAAGATAAGTAGGGAGAGCAAATTGAACAATAGCTCTGACTGCTTTCTGTCTGTAGTTTTGAAAAAAAAATTGTGTTGAAACTTATGCATGTTTTTTTGGTTAGTTATATTGTAGTTGTTCGTTTTTGGACAAATCGGTACATCTGTATATCGTTCATATGCTATATCTTTTACTTATCTCACGTACTAAATGTGATATAAGTATGAGGCCTATATCATAGTGTATGAAGGAAAAAATCAAACAACTATTTCTTTGTTTACTTACTTTTGGCCCACCGTGTATATGACAACTATCTAATTTTGGTACTCTTAAGATAGCGAAGAGAGAAAGAAACCGGGTTTTTGGGCTATCATTTTCTCCATTATTGTAAGGATGAAAGACAGTGATGTCCGTAGCGATTAGAGATTTTCGAAGATTCTCTACAATTCGTCCTGAACAACCTATTGCCCCTCACTAACTATAGGGGAAAACGAGAAAGAGTACATATTTGGGGAGAGAGAAAGGATAAACTGGGTTTTTGGACTATGAGTTTTTCTACGATTGTAAAGGTGAAAGACAGTGTTGCCTGTGTCGATTAGAGGTTTTCGAAGTTCCCCTATAATTCTCCTTGAAGAATCTTCTCTTTCACCCTTACAATAGTGAAGAAAATGATTGCTCAAAAAGCCGGTTTTCTTCTTTCTTCTCTATCTTAAGAGTGCCATAATCAGATAGTTGTTATATGTTGACAAAACGAAAACGATCCATAATTTAATAAGTCATAGATCAGTTGAATACATATATATATAATCAGTCGGACTGGGTACGCAGTCCCACTGGTATCCAGTTAACTGACGCTGATGCTTTCCTAATTGCCGTAGTTTTGGCTGTAATGAAGTTTGGAGCAGTGTATAAATAAGCGAATATACATTTGTTTTTATCCGTTATTTTTTATGTACTTCTCTTTTAACTACTGCTCAAATCGGTGAACCGAATTTGTATAAGCTGTAGCTACTAAAAAATTGAACACTTGAACAGTTGAACTCATAGATGAATTCAACTTTCAAGCTTAATACTACTTTTTTATTTGTGCTTAACTTTCCAGTGCTAAGCTTTCTCGTACTGATCATTCTTCGTCTCACCTTTTACCATTTCATCTCCTTTATTTGTGAGGATAGAGACTTGAAAATCTAGAATAATATTCGGCATATTACAGGGAATTGTACACCAAAGTTTAAGCATTTTTGGGTTTATTAAAAGAGAGAACGAGAAATTTTCCGCCAATGGCTCCAGACTTCTCGAACATCCTTTATTATTATTTTTTCTTTATTAGAAGCTCTTTTTCATCAACATGGCAATATCTATTTTAGCGAAAAAGCGTTATTGATCTTCCATACATTCATATTTCTTTTTCATTATTATTACGCATATGCTAAATAGGCATATCATTCGCTTTATGAAAGAGCATTATTTTTTTGCAAAAACCAAATAATCAATTCAATATCTCATAATGAGAAACAGGAATTATTATGTATAACAAGCAACTAGAGCATCGGTTAGAGTTTCTGTCAGAGAATATAATCCAAAAATTGCTCATTATATTATTAAATCTTATTTCGTTCTAACCCTTTTATTTTATATCACGATCGAATCAAAAGACGATGAAGCCCATCGAGATTGCTTTTATTCTCTCTTATACATCAGTCCTTTTTCGCAATTAAGCGTTTTTTTCACCAACTACCACAATGTTTACTTTATTCGCTTCGACAATATTTTTGCTTATTCTCTTTTCTTTTACGTTTTTTTTCTCATTCGCTTATATTCCTATCGTCATAAGTATAATTATGTGCATTCAACCAAATCGTTGCATTTATTTTGTGCATGTATTCGTTGCGAAAGAAAGTAAATACAGCCAGTGTGAAGTATACGATCGACTAAGACGGTTCTACAATCATGGATTATTCAACTTGAGACACAACAAGAAACCCGTTGTGTCAAGAACATTGCAGATACCGCAATGCATACAATCCTAGAAGCAGGGATTGTTCAAATTGAGACACAACAAGAAACCCGTTGTGTCAAGAACATTGCAGATACCGCAATGCATACAATCCTAAAAGCAGGGATTGTTCAAATTGAGACACAACAAGAAACCCGTTGTGTCAAAAACATTGCAGAAACCGCAATGCATACAATCCTAGAAGGATGGATTGTTCAAATTGAGAGATAACAAGAAGCCCGCTATGTCAAGACCATTGTCGAAGCCGCAATGTGTACAATTCCAGTAGTATTCCGTCATGAGAACTGGAGTGAACATACTGGTAAGAATGTGTTATATGCATGCAATTTTTTAGAAAATCAAGTAAAATATGGACTAAATATTTTTGAACTATGTTATTCAAATTCGTCTAATTGTGACTTTTAGTTGAAGAGTTTGAGCACAGGAGTCATCAATATAAAATCATTGAAAAAGTTGGAAAATCATTGGGCAACGTCTTTTGGTACATAACTACATAAAGAAGCAGAACTAGACTGAGCAATATGATATTCAAGTCATCTTATGCTGTTTGGCTACTCAAACTGAGAGTGAGTAGGTAAATACACATGTGTCAAAAGCATAGTTGACAAATCTAGTAGAGTCGAAGTGTACAGTAAATAGTACATACTAGCGGTAGCATCCGACGTTGCTTGGGAAATCTCCATACTGGAAATTTACCATGTCAGAAAACAACAGAACATGTATAGAAGACTTGCTTAAGATCTTTTCCTCTATTACTACTACATGTCCCGCCGTGTATACACTTGCATTCATTTTTAAATCTGATAATTCAGGTACTAGTGTCAGTGTAACTGTCTTTATTGTAACTCATGCCTGTCGCTATACTTCATACCAACACTCCGTGCAAATAAAGTGACACTAAGAGATGAATATTCTCATAATGGTAGCAAATGCTCCAAAGTTTTTGAAAGGTTGGGAAAATTTGGTATGTATTAGTCTGTGAAATTTCAGCCCAATCCTGTCGCCGGTCCTCGTGATCTCCTCTCGATCTTTCTCAAGACTTAAGAGTATGCCATGAAAAGTTTGGCACCACTAGCTCGTGTGGTGTCCAAATACATAAAAAACAGACAGACACAACTTCCTCTTTATATATATAGGTTATGAGTTATGAGTAATGGAATTTCATCTCACTTTTTACCTTCTTTATTTGATGAATATTTTCAATCATAAGGTTGCCCTTCATCTTATACATTCTATTCGTTTTCTTTCGATTATTCTAAAATGTTGCGTGACCAATTGCAAAGAGCGCATATTTTTATACACTTTTGTTCTTGAATTATTGAGAAAAATGATAATACGCACAAATTGCCTGAAAAAGGCATTTACTGTAATAAATTCAACAAGAGAAGCAGGCAAACATTCCCTAATGTGAGAATTTTGAGTTGAAAACTATCCTATGATCTTCCTCTAGTCGAAAGAGTATTTTGTGCAAAATTTCATTGCATTTGCTGATACCGTGTTGAAATGCATAGTGAACAAACAGACAAACAAGCATTCTTCTTTATATATATAAATTTGTATTTGCGCAGCCCTCATTAAAGAGGTATAAATTATATCACGAAATGGACAGGAATATTTCGTGTACAGCAATAAAATCAAAATATGACTCTTACATCAGAATATAGGGCAATATCATCTATTACAAGAGGAAAACAATCAAAACTTTACAAGGAGATATACAGAAAAAGCATCATTAGAGAAATTATAGTCAGATTGTATGAGACACGATCTAAAAGGAGTGTTGAAATATATCAGAGTAAAATTTTGCACTCACTCTAGACCCTTTCATAGACCGTGATCGACAGTTATTATTATGGAAACGTTACAGATCGCGACCGATTTGACATTGAAGAGCATAGCGGGCCATTAGTAACACATGTTCTAAGGCTCACCATCACAAACATCTTAGTTATTTAACCACCCATCATAAACTATGACAGAAGGGCATTCGACATCATCACAGTGCGTGAGAAACAGTCTGGAGATCATTAGATTCTGCGAGTGACGCTTCAACGTACTCTGTGTAGTCAAGTTTGACTCAAGTTTATTTAAAATATCTATTGAGCGTTCCTTCACCGAAGTTCTATGCTGTCGAGTAAGGAATAATGCCAAAGTATATCTTGGTATAAATAAAAAAGACACAAATTTTTAGAAGACTAGCAATAACAAGTATATCGTGTTTCATATTTTAATACTACAGCGATTACGATAGCAGCTTTCTTTAAGGTGCCAGCCGCCATTCTTTGAATAACTCCTCAGCACGAATAATTATCGAGTTCAAGTTTTATCTACTCGATAGAGCGGCGCGGGAAGTAACTATCTATATGAGATTCATCAGGACCAAAGAAATTTTTTATGAGAGATATTTAATTGATATATTTTTTTTACTTCTTTTCATTAGGTCTCATGTACTTAGGCTTGAATTATACGAAAATATTGCTTAGAGGATACTGCTTTTGCGTTAAAATCTTAGAATTTTAATGAAAAATTGTATTCGAGATAATGACAGAAAAAGTTGAAAAATCTATTATAGATAGATTATCCCTCTAAGCTACATTTTGGTGTAAATTCAGGCCTAAGTTTCTATGAAAACTAATGTAAATACGTAACAAAAAATGTTTCAACTAAATATCTTCCATAAAAAACTTCTTTGGTGTTAATGAATCTCATATCAATAGATGTCCCCGCGTCTCTCTATCAAATGCCTAAAACCCGAACTCAATAGCTACCCACACTGAAGAGTTTTTCAAACAATGATGGTTGACATTTTTAAAGAATCCGACTATAGAATAAGCACCTCACCTTTTGACAAAACACATACATTCCCAGTTTTCATCGAGAAATTTAATGTACAGAACCTACCAGCTACGAAGAAACAGACAGAATTTCCACAGAAAGCGATGAAGAAATAGTTTGCTATTGGCGGATAAGCGAAAAAAGTACAGATTGGGCATCCACAATGTTTCCTCAGCGTTTATTTGTCATGTTCATTGGCATGATACATTCTCTTTCTCTCATATTTGCTTGTTTTCACTCACACTCCTCTCAGATTTCGTTCTGCTTCCCATACATCTTTCATCCTCTACATATTTTTTCCACCTCCATCGTATCTCTTATACATTTTGTTCGTCTTCTACCATCATCTTCACATTTCTACTTCCTTTTGTCTTTGCCTTTCTGAATTGAAAGAGTACATACAGTTATCGTCTGTTTTGCTTGAGTATGTCTTCTGTTCGTTTTGTTTTGTTTTGTTATCATCTCGCTGATATTATACATAATCATGGCACCATTTGAGCATCTTATAGCACAATTCGTGAAAGCTGTGACCTTGTTGTAACTATAACACCTTACGCTAAAAGGATCAGTTCATCTACATAAGAGACATATTTAACGCTTTAAAACTAGTTGATCTGATATCATCAGTCTGGATATAGGAGAAGAAAATGCGCAGCAATGGTTCCCATAATTCTAATGCCATTCAAGCACCTTCTCAGCACCATATACCATATTTGATAGCCAATAAGTCACAGGTGATCCTATTTTGATTCGATGTTTTTCGATCACGGCAAGTCTATTTTCCAAAGCTAACGATCTTTTATAAAAACAGACTAAAGGCTTCAGAAGAAGTCAAGAAATATCAATTCATATATAGTGTGTCGAAGTTTTTCAATCGGATTTTTTTATATTAGCAGACATATTTTCTTCTATTTATGAGTGATTTATAAAACTCGTCTACCATCTTGGAATTGGTCTATATGGATAAAGAAATCATTATTTTCGAAAAATACTTTTGTTTTGTTTGAAAAAACAATTGGGACTCTATTGCTTTCATTCTAGCTATTACTTGCATTTTTATGTTATTTTCCACAATTATATGGTCACAACAGTAATCTTACAGAATTTTTCCAGTGCCAAAATACCATTTCTCCACTACTGAATTGCTTGTCGTAAAACTAGTGTTCTAATGATACATTTGTCAGCTTGTGAGAGAATCTCCCATCATAGAGGATAATGGAATCATTCGATCATTACAGCGATTGAATTATTGCATAGACCATCGAAGACGCTAACCATAGAGATGCTCGAACTGCCCATGAGAAACATAGCATATATTCGGATCAAATAAAACTTCTCATCGCCAAACTAACAAGGTTAAAATATTAATAGCCCTTGGATTCCCTAGAAAGAGATACTTGAATTTTAAGTTCTGCTATCAAATGATTCAGGAAAGGTTTTCTCCACTATTATAAAGACAAAACATAATGTTGTTCCGGGCGACTATGGGATTTTTGGGGATGCTCCATCATATGAACCGAACAACGTTATGTTTTTCCATTATAATAGTCATCATCATCATCATGTCACATAGGTTTAGCGCCCGTTGAGTCGAACCATTTATGAGATCAGATTTTTCCATGCCTGTCGATCTTGCACAAGATGTAACAGATCTGGTCCACTGCGTTGGCACCATTCGGTTATGTCATCGAGCCATTCTCTGCATGAATGCCCTCGTATAAATTTTCCATCCATTTTAGCAAAAAGAACGTGTTTGATTAATCTAGTGTCGTCCATTCTGCAGATGTGACCAAGTAAGCTTATCTTTCTCTTCTTGATAACGTCTATTATTGTCTGTTTTTTCAATATCCTTTTCCTGATATCTTCATTTTGAGTCATATTCTGCCAATTAATTTTTAGAACCCGTTGGCAGCATCTCATTTCAAAAGCCAATAGTTTCTTCCTGTCTACTTCTTTTAGAGTTCATGTCTCTGCTGCGTATAGTAGGACACTGAAGACACATGTTGTCATGATTCTAAGTTTATTATCAATCTTCAGTTTTTTGCTGTTCCAAATATGTTTCAACGAAGCTAATACACCTGTCGCTTTTCCCATCCTCATTTTGATTTCCTCTGAGTAGTTGTTATCCCATGTCAGTAGAATTCCCAGATATTCATATTTTTCTACATTTTCGATGGTTCTTCCTGCGATATCGGTCTTACTTTCGATATTCCTGTCTCCCAAAACCGTAGTTTTAGTTTTATTTATATTTAACATCAATCTAAATTGTTCAGCAGTTGACTTAGTTAGCTCAATTTGGCGTTGAAGTGAGCTAACGTCTTCATCTATTAGGGCAATATTGTCAGCGAATCTTAGGTTATTTATGAGTATTCCACCGATATTGATTTCACAGGTGCTCTGTCTCACCTGATTCATTACTCTTTCTAGATATGTGAGGAAGAGGAGTGGTATCACAGGATCCCCTTGTCTTGCTCATACGTCTGATTGAAACCATTCGTCGTTATCCTTTCCATTCAAACAGCTGACTGTGACTTTTTGTAAATCTTTTGTAGCAGTGTTGCCATTTTTGTTTCTACGTCATATGACTTTAGCACAGTTCACATGACTTTATGTTTAATCGTATCGAATGCTCTATGGAAGTCTAAGAAACGATTGTATATTTTCTTTCCTTGTCTTACTTTTTACTTTTTCAGTCAATAATCTGAGGATCAGAATTTGATGTATGGTACTTCTGTCTTTTCTGAATCCTGCCTGCTCTTCTGACAGGTAAGAATTTAGATGATTTTTAAGTCTATTTAGCAGTACTATTAGGAGTACTTTTTCTGTATGATTAATGACAGAGATCGTTCGATAGTTGGAGCAATTACTAGGATCTCTTTTTTTTAGCACTGGCACCAGAATAGATTTGTCCCATTCTTCTGGAATCGTACCTTCATGTTGTGCTTTGTTACAGAGGTTGTGGATTTGATGCGCCAACTGTTCCCCTTCAGCTTGTAGTATCTCCGCTGTGATTCCATCTGACCCCGAACTTTTAGTTCTTTTTAGTGCTTGTATTGCTGCTTGCACCTCAGCATATAAGATATCTTAGGGTTCTTCGTTGTTGGGAGGTGCAATGTCTTCAAGTTCTTTTACCATCCGGTCCCCGCCACCAGGATCTTTATACAGATTGTTACAATACTGTATCCATCTTTGTTTGATGCCATCCTTTGAATGTAACAGTGTGCCCTCCTGATTTCATATCAAATTTACTCGAGATATAAATTCCTCTCTTAACATTTTTAATAGACTGTATGCTTGTCTAGTGTTTTCAATATTTAAACCTTTTTCAGCTTCTTCGCGTTGGTCGTGTATCTAGTGCTCTTTATCTTGTCTTGGAGATTTCTTGACTCTCTGACATGAGTCTTTATATTGTCTTGCATATTCTTCGGAAACGTTTTTCACTAGCAAGTTTTAGTTTTTCTTCGGAAATTCAGGGTTTTCTGGTTATTCTTTTTACAGGTACCGTTTCCTACACTGTATTTTTAATTGCCTGTCTAATCTTGTTGGCATGCTCCTCTAGGTTACATGTTGGCTCTATATATCTCGTATTTTTCACTAGTGAAGTCCTTTATGATTGTCTTCTTTTTTCATCTTTCAATCGGTTCACATCAACTCTGCAGCACTGTCACGATTTGTTATACATTTTCTTCAGTCGCAGTTTCACATTACATAAGTCTAGTGAATGATCTGAACTTATGTCTGCATTCTGAAATGTTTGAGAGTTGATGACCGACATCCTCCATTTTTTTTGGATGAGAATTTTATTAATCGTGTTCTTGCGAACGCCCTCTGATGCTGCCCAAGTCCATTTTTGGTTAGGTTTCTGTTGAAACCTTGGATCACATATGTAGAGATTAGGTACTGTTGCAAATTCTATAAGGCGTTCTCCGGATTCATTCGTATCCCCATATTCATATTTCTCCATAAAGAATTTCCAGTCTGTATTATTGCTACCAATTTTAGCATTCCAATCTCCTGTCAGAATAATTATATATTTTTTCATCTGTCTTTGTTAGTATATCATCGATATCATTATAGAATACTTCTATATCTTCTTCTGACGATAAAGAAGTTGGTACATATACATACATAACTGAGATTTTAAATAGTGTTGCATCGGATCGTGCCAAAATTATTCGTGAGCTGATTAGATTGTATCCTATTAATGCATTTTTACCCTATGCACTCAGTAAGAAACCTACACCCCTCATATCTAAGGTCTCTTCTCCAGACCAAATGAAATCGCCATCGGGTGTTTTACCTGTTCCTGTCCATCGCACTTCAGAAATACCAGTAATGTCGTATTTGAAACGTTTCATTTCATTTTTAAGTAGTTCAAGTTTTCCAGTAGCCCAAAGGGTCTGCACATTCCATGTTCTTACTATTAGAAAATTTTTGACAGGTTTTAGTTTTTGCGTGTTTTTTGTCGCATACTTTGTATGTAAGTTTTTTCCAGTAGCCAGTTTTTCGACTCTGTCCTGGTCACTCGACAGAGGGCGTAGACCTTGTTTTCCCGGGCGACGTCCGAGCCGATATGGATTCATGTTGAAGTCGTTCATCGTTAGTTTCTTTTGTCTTTTCTTTTTTACAGGCGGTGGTATTTGTACCCCTTCCGCCAAACGCTCCTCCTTTATCCGGACTTGTGATCGGCATAGAAACCACAAGATAGCAGTCTCCATGGTGGAATACCTAATAATAGTAGAGTGAATTTTTTCTGTAACCTATGGAAACAATGTTTTCAATCAGCCACTAGAAAATTTAACTCTACTGTTTTAAGGATATAACATAAGGTTATTCAAATGAAATGAGAGAGTATCCCTGATGACCTAAGGTTGGTCCAAACAACACTATGCTTTGTCTTTATAATAGTGGAGAAAGTCTTTCCTGAATCATTTTATATCAAAACTTAAAACTCAAGTATCTCCTTCCAGGCAAACCAAAGACAGCTAATATTTTAAACTTGTTTGTTTAGCGGTGACAGCTTTAATTTGGCCTGAATACATCTAAGATTCTTTACTAACAACACAAACTCTTCCATTGTAAGACCAATAGGCATAGACATGTGTCGACTGATTAGTAGTTTATCATTTGATGAAATAGACAATTTTTTAGGCACTAGAAAGGGCTATCGAATGGTGAAAATCCGAACTCGATAGTTACTAATAGTGGTGATTTATAAACAACATACTGATACCTCTATACATCGCATATTCATTATATATCTACGAAGTACACCTATATTCATTATTCTGTTAGATACAAATGGAAAATCATTCCAAAATGACTTATTCTACCTAGTTTTTCATGCTGAACACGAATCTGAATTCCGTTTTCATGCTTTCTGAAGAAATTGTATGACTCTAAAGAGTACAATAAATAGTCGTTAGGTTAGGTGCTCCTAGTCTAGTCCATGCTATCTTGGCCCCCTGGTCTTTTAGTATTGACAATTTAATGTCAAAAGATGTGTCTTGTTGAGATCTATGCCTGGTACAAAAAGAAGTCTAGAATCTCTTGCAGTGCGAGAGAAAAATTCAAAAATACCGCCTGAACGGTCAAATAGAGGTCTCTAGATTTTGACAGTTTGTGACATATAGCGTTTTTATTATCCTATATGTTGATCACTCAAATAGGATGAATTTGTTGCTTTAAGTGTTCTCTATAAAACGAGATGTCACGGAGCTCAAAGGATCAAACTATTCCTGACATAATGTCAAAATATTGAGTACACCCTCAATATAGCGATATTTAGGGGTCTAAAAATACCCTTAAAACATGTTTCGGCTCACATTTTTGTGGAACTCACATATGAAAAATGTGAGTGTAAGTTTAGAGTCGAAGTTTTGCGGCTCCCTCCCCACCCCCACCCCCTTACAGACATCCTTAGCAACTAAGGTCAAAAGACAGTTTCCATAGCAACCGCGGTCAAAGGTCATTTAGTACAAATTTTCATTAGCAACGCTTCCTGTCCGTTACAGATATAACAGTCGTGGCTATATTTTTTCGAAGAAAAAGAGTGAATGTAAATTTTAAGTCGAGACTTTTCGAGCTCTCCCCTTACAGACCAACTCCAATTACAGACAGGTCTTCATTGCAGATATGTCTATCAAAAATACCTCCCCATTGCAGCAGACACGACGCAATAAATGATTCCTGTGTTTTATCATCGTTCTCTTCCACCTTAAAGCTTTGCTGTGAATATATATCTATCAATATAGAGCACTAACATTATAAAAAATTTACAGTAACACAGCTCCTAGCTTATATGAATATGTGAGTTCCACATTTTACCCCTAAAAAGGCTGCGCTGACAAGCTTTTCATAGGTAAAGCCAAATGACTTGATATTTTGGATTTGATTATGGTTTAACTAGATCTCATTTGAGATAAAAAAATCGAAAAAAAAAATTTTTCCCCGGCGGCCTTACTATAGAGTAGAGGCCCCCTCAGGCGGACCCTCTCTTAAAGTCAGACATAAAGTAATATATGAATAGATTAAGTAGCTATATATAGCAAAAAAAGTATCTCGTTTGAGACTGAACCATATTCCGCACCATCAAACGGTCAAATAATAGAGAAGAAATTTGCAAAATACAACCAAGATTGAAAAAGTCGATTTTTCAAACATGAGCCAAAAACTCAAAGAAATAGAGGCCCTGCTATTTTCTGATAGATGCATCAAAATGAAATAATACTTGAGCTTTCTTAATAACTTTTTATAGGCTTTCAAATGAAATAAATAAAATCAAAATCGAAAAGTTTTTGTTAGCCGATCTCTGATACTGAAGGATAGTCTTCTAGCGGACTGTGTGTTAAGCGCTTCTTTGAATTCCATTGATTGTTCATCACAATTATAAGTTGGCTCTATTATCTATTATATAGAAAGATGTAGACCGCTCGCTTCTTTCTGATGGTGAAAAGCATCTAGGGATAGCAATTTCGGCTGGGAAGTTATTCAAGAAAAAGAATCACCCGTCTTTTTTTTTTGAAACAGATAATAGTTTTCGAAAAAGTTGTAAATAGCATCGCTAAGAACGGCCTAAAAAGTTTTAACTATTATCTTCAAGAAGTGCCAAAAAGGTTCTAGATGTGATTTGTAAGTAGAGTCCAAAAAGTTGCTGATATCATGTTCAAGTGGAATCCAGAACGTTGCTATTATAATGTTTAGTTAAGGACAAAAAACGTTTCTTATATGACATACAGATAGAGCTCTCAAATTCGCATGTAGTATCTCCGAGCAGAGCCTGACATTTTATAGATATGATATACAAATTGGGTGCAAAAACCTAGAGGTATTTTGCCTAAAAAAATCCCAAAACGTTGTAGGCAACACATTCAGGTGGTTTTGAAGGGTTTTGTAGCATCATTTCCATAAGAATTTCGAAAACTTATTACTTGAATTAGCAATAAAAAATAGACTAAGAGTACATCGATAAAATATGGATGCGTAAATGAGCTGAAAATTTTGTGTTTACACGTCAACATCACTTGTTCTGAACAGAAATGGATTGGACAGCAAAAAAAAGGAAGAGACAAAGGGGAGCGAAAAAAATGAAGAAAAAGGGGAGCGAAAAAAATGAAGAAAAAGGGGAGCGAAAAAATGAAGAAAAAGAAAAAAGAGATAGAAAAAAAGAGCAGAGTATATAATCGACGAACATCGATGTTATTGTTACATTTTAAAAACAATATAATTCAAGCACGATCAAGCAAAGGTAAGTAGTATGTCTGGATTACATTTCAGATCAAAATTCATTGTTATAGGTTTTTTGAAAGTATATTGCTATTACGAAAAAGCTAAATGAAATGATCATACTTAAGGGTATCCAAAAGTAGTGGCGATGGTACCTTTTTTGCTTGCAGAAAGCTCGAAAAAATTTTCTTTTTTCATAAAAAGATAGAGCATCTTTTGCTCTATCTTTCTATGCTATTTGATCACTATTCATCTAATATTATAGTAATAAAATTTTGATCAACACTGTTTTTGTTGACACTTAGCTGGTTATTTTAGATCATAATGGATGAAGCACTTTTTAATTTTATTTTGTCATGTTATTGTCGTTCAACAAGTTATATTAAATAATCAAAATATACTAAAAGATACAGGATGAAAATCTGCACAATTTATAAAGGACTACTTATTTTATAATTGCACTCTTTTATTTTCAGAACCAGAAAAACTCTAAGCGGCTAAGTGTCAACTTTGTGAAAATAGGATCTTTTTTTGGTAAAAGCCGTATTTGTTTTTTCCTATCTCATCTTCTTATAGTTGTTCTTTGAAAATTGTAGAGCTTTTCAAGCTGCATCTTATAGTGTATTTTGTTTTTCTAAAAAACCTATCAAATAATAAGAAGATGACATGGGAAAAAAGGAATACAACTTTTACCAAAAACAAGGTGCTGTTTTCGCAACGTCGAAATTTTGTCACTCACAAGGGAAGGTCCCGAGGTGATGACCCGATTTAACGGCTCATATTGCGTGGGTTTGCTACATTGAGTGCCCTGATGTCAACTATGAAACAATTATCGGCTGAGGCCGAACTAGTGAAAAGAGGTAGTCTAGCACTTTCCACTACTTGGTGCATATATACAGCTGTTATCGACCTTTTCAAAAAAAAATATTATAGGAGAATCTTATAACTGATAAATGACGATAATTGAAGACTCAGGATCTCCATCAGACAAAAAAAATCATAAAAACAAGACTTCAACTATCGTCATTTGTAAGTTATGCACCAAGTAGTGAAAAGTGCTACACTACCGCTTTTCACTAGTTCGGCCTCAGCCGATAATTGTTTCATAGTTGACTTCAGGACACTCAATGTAGCAAACCCTCGCAATATGAGCCGTTAACTCGGGTCATCACCTCGGGACCTTCCCTTGTCAGAGTTTTCCTCATTTTGAAAAGAAAAAAGTGCAACTACAAAACAAGCAGGTTTTTATAAATTGTAGAGCTTTTCATGCTGCATCTTGTGGTATATTTTGATTTTTTAATAC
>JAJEKB010021111.1:777734-820129 GCA_022393335.1 Macrotrachela quadricornifera | reverse complement strand
CAATAGTTTATTAGGCCGAAATTTTTTCAGGATATTCATAGCTCATTAGGATCTACATAATGCACATAGTCTCGACTCAAAAGCGAGGGAACACTTGGTGGCCTTCGCTCGTTAGTCTATTGATACCGATAGATACTACATTCTTACGATTTTTTTAAACACAATACCGTAGGCCGTCTGAAGAACACTAGAAAGCTTGATTCTTGAATTTCGGCGTGGAGCTTTACACGGAAATAGATGTTGACAAGAATCTTACATTGTTAAAAATACAGAACTTTTCGTAGTTTCTATCCTGAACTAGGGGTGTCACTTTAACTTTGAAAGCACTTTGTTAAAGTTAAAGTACCTCACTTTCACACTTTGACTTCGATTTTTCAAAGTTTAAAGTAAGTTGTAATTACACTTTAAGATCCTCAACTCCAATCCAAAAGCGGTACCCTGAGATTCTCAACTGCTATATAACAAAGGTACCCTTAGGTCCTCATGTCCTATATAATAGGGGTACCCTTAGATCCTCATCGGGTATACTAAAGAGGCACTCTTGGGTCCTCATCCGCTATGCTATAGGGATACCCTTACGTCCTCATCTTCTATAGAATGGAGGCACTCATGGGTCCTCAACTTAGCGATAGCCCCATATATTTACTTTACTAGGAACTAAATATCCATCGTAAAACGCTAGTCGATGCGTCCGCTGTTCTATTAATCGAAAAACGGCCCAATCAGATAGCAACATATTGTTACTCGCTTATTTTACGGACAATCGTCGGAGATTTTATGAGGACTTTTGTAGAACATCCTTGATAACCTCAAATTGGCCTGAACAACCCTGTGCTCTGTCCTTATCTTCAATGAGAAAAACCGCCTAGAAATTTGATTGGCTGAAACTCTTTTGTAACAGCCAATCAGATGTCGAGGCATTTTTTCTCATTGAAGATAAGGACGGAGCATAAGGATGTTCGGGCCAATTCGAGGTTATCAAAGATGCTCTACAAAAGTCCCCATAGAGTCTCTGACAGCCGTCCGTGAAATAAGCGAGTTACAATTTGCTGCTATTATATAGGACTTAAGGACCTTAAGGTGTATTAACAACTCACTTTAAACTTTGAAAAATCAAAGTCAAAGTTGAAAAGTGCGGTACTTTAACTTTTAAAGTAAAGTTAAAGTGACATCCCTATCCTGAACAAAGAACATCAGGTCTATCAGTGTGTATGAGCCATACCAAAGGCATGGTGTTATTGAAACCATATCCTAGGTCAAGGACAAGGAAAAGTTTTGATTTTGTCACAATATACTGTTCTCGTCAAGATCTGTTTTGTGCAAAATCTGAAGTCCAAGTTCAGAAGTTAATTGTTCTAATATTGCTGAGGTGGAGTGAGAAATGTTATGTCTTAAAAAATCGTAAAAATCCAATAACTTGACAGCAAGCTAGAGACTTTAAATATCTCTAGGATATTCATAGCTCATGATGAACTACACAATGCACATAGGTTTGACTTAAAGGTAATTATTTAGTTGGTAGACTTTTCTCGTTGCAGACGAAGTGCTTCGTCATCACATTTGAGATGAGCAATTTTTTTTCCAGAAAACTAAAAGTCAGAGGCTAGCACATGTAGAAAACAAATACGTAATATGTTACTAGACTGGTTCCGATCCGGCCATGGGATCAGAACCGATCATTATGAAGTTGATTTCGGCTTCAATTTTTTTTTTATTTCGAAGGTTTTATGGAAAGTTTTATTCTACATAATCTAAAAGGTACACTTTTGGAATGTCTCTTTTAATTTATTTGCTACATAGTCGCGATATATCTGCTCTTCGAAAAACAAGTTTCTTGGACAAGACAGGCTTCAAAAACGCAGAAAAGAAAATAAACCCAAGGCTTAGCCAAATGTGAAAACTCAAGAATAGTTCTCAGCGAAATCATGCTTCCGGAATTCATAGAAGATCATCCAGTACTTCGCTCTGTACGAGACGAGATCCATATACAAATGTTGACTAACATGTCTAGTCTCTCCCATTGGCCAATTTTTCCAGCCAATCAGTTTTTGAGGTTAAAAGTTTAAGACCAGTTGCTTCAATATGAAGGCAGATTCCAACACTGTAATGTGAGAACGTCCATAAGTTCTCTAGGACTATCTTATGAGATATCTGTAGGTCTTCGACAGCTATTATATGGAGGTACTCATAGGTCTGCAAGAGTTGTTTTATAGAATGCCTATAGATCCTCTAGGACTATTGTATGAAGGTATCCATGGTTCCTGAAGGGTTATTATATGGGGGCGCTCATCGGTCCACAAGAGCAATAAGGCTATATGGTATGAGTGATGGGTGGATGAAGCTACAGGAATACGAGACTAAGTGATAAGGAAATGACGGCATAAGGCTATAAGAGGTAATACCATATGAGTCTAAGGCCACAAGTGTGTCAGGCTTTGAGAGTACAAGACTATAAAATATGTCTATATATATAATGTGAAGTATCTAATTGGGTATTATTGAATCAAGGTTAGAGCAGAGACATAAAACTTTACAGGATAGAAGCAGTCGTGCAATATGCACAGTCTCTCGGCAATATGTCTCTAATTCTTAATGTTTTTACAGTACACTCATCTTCAAAATGGTGGTGCGCTCATCTGTGGTGGCGGTCATTACTATGTGGAGAAAGCAAATCCTGGTAAGCCATTATCACAAACCGCCTTCAACCGCTTGTGCATGAAGCTCGGAGTCATACTAGAGGAGGAATACTTCAACAACTCATATAACGAACCGGTGCAGTTCCGCTCAGAACTCATCGCATTCAAGAACATGTACCACATTCTTCAAAGCTGGGAAAACAATTCTTCACGACCGGGGATCACATCTAAGGTTATTCGCGCTGCCAACCAACTGCATGCTAAACTGTCATTGATTCCACCAGGTACTGTGCCAGAAAACTTCGCTAACATTGTTAGTAATGCTGGCAATGATGTCGTACCAACCGAGAACAACATAATCAAAGAAGAGAAGTCTAAGGAGCGAACGCTGGTTCTCAATGCACTCGCTTTCTTAGTGCCCGGCGTCAAAGCTCCAGGTAATATGTAGTTAACTTGTTCGTAGACAAAATCATAACGGGATGGTGTTTTGTATTTATTTTAGGAATAAAAGAATTTCCTGGAGATTTTGATCAACTACCTGAGAGAGTAACGAGTGAAAGGGTCACTATCACAAAACTACAAACTCGAGAATGGCACTGTACTGGTAAGGCATAAATCGGAACGACACAGGGATACTAATTTGAGGAAAACTAACGGAGCATCAAGATCTAATGGGAAAGGGAGATTTATGAGGGATTTCATCAAATATTATTGTCTGAATAAAACAAACAGTTTTTTATAAGTTCGATGCACGACCATTTTATATTTTCAATCTGATACTATATATAAACAGAACACATAAAATTTGATAATTGTGGTAACTTTCAAATTATTAAGATCTTATCTTTAAGCTTCCAGAGAATTTTCAAAAAGAAATCTTCGAAATAGGGTCAACTGGAGGTTCAATATTTTCTTTGGAAAATGTTTTAGAAAAAATCAGTAATGATAGTTAACTAGACCACGCATATGACTCCCAGAATATATGTCTGAAAGTTCGAAAAGAGTATATATCTAACAACGAGACATTCGTCAAAACAATTTGTGGCCAAAAATCCTATTTTCCATGGGGAATAGCGAAACTTTGTTGCTTTCTCTTAAAATTTCCTTTGAGATATATGCTTTCTTTCAAGCAAATAAAGAAAAGATGTATTATATGAAATTTCTAGAGTTAGTTTAAGATAGGAGTTTCCGTTTTTAAAGCTGGAAATCAGGTTTTATGACGTCAAAACCCACTTTGTTCCATAAACAAACTATATATATTCACAATGAATTTCAAAAGTTGCAGTGAATATTACACATATGTCGGTTTTGACATATTTGTTGTTTCCTGACGTGTGGTTTCTATGGGTCTCTAGTCCTCTTAAGTGGCTAAAATAAACGTTCTAAATACATGCATATACGTCCTTAGTCAAAAATCTTTCTCATTCTCTTTTATCTGTTCTTTAATGTTCTTTCACAATTGAAAATTACTTTCTCATCGACAAGAACTACGATATCCGTAATTAGAATAAACGCTCGTTTCTTACCTATCACCGCTATAAATCTTCGTGTAAAATATGAAAGCACAGAGAAAAATAGAAAGTGAAAGATGAAAAGGTTTTGTGCAGGTGTGTATCTAATAATCGTTATAGCTTTTCACACTAATTGTGGATATATAATCTGATTTCGTATAAAAAGGAATTCACCATACGGAGTGCCGGTTTTCCAGCTAAAACACGAGATCTTCCATCTTTAAATCTTTTTAGAAGTATTAAAAGAACGTGGCTTATTTTACTTCGTTTTTGCATGACTTGTCGAGCTATTACTACTGATTTCTTCAGAATCACTTCTCTATGCAGTTTATTGAAATCTAAATTGGCTCTCTGTCTAAACCTTTTTTTTTTGAATATTTACGGAAGTACTTCAAAACTCAAAGGCAAGCTCCTAAAAATCTGAAACTTCTCAAAGTTGTAAAGTGTTGCATCTCCGAATCAAATACCTTGTGAAATTCAAAATCAACAGTAGTTATCTATCCAGTATTATTTGACTTCTGTTGAAAACGATTCTTTTCTCGCTTAAAATCAAGTCTTTGCTTATAAAATTGAACAGTGCGTAAACATAATTTTCTGACAGACTTTGAAAGTATTTTAACTGGAATGTTGTTCATTAAAAACACCAGAATTTTTATTCATCATCATCTACCATACCAGCTGTGATCCTTTTTTACTGAATAAAAGAAAAAGAGCGAAAACTAAGCAAACCCCGGAAGTTTTAGCCTGATCTAAAATATATAGAATAGCCATACGGAGTAATTTTCCTGACAACTATAATAGCATTGCACATCTATTTTATACCACTTATTTAGTAAAAAACTACTGGAATGATTTGCGAGACGAGAACTATTTTTGTTCGGAAAAAAGCTCATGCATATTAGAAACGCATGAATAACAGTTCAACATACTAGCTCTTTAGAAATGAATGGTTATCCTGTCGATAGCTATCAATAGGATTGCAAATTATCCTTTCATAATAAGTTGGCGCAATTGAAAATTGAGAGAAAAAGAATCAAAAGCCACCCTACCTGACATCTATGAAATAAAAAAAATAATTCTTCCTCTATTGAGTCGTTATTAAGAAAGGCGTGACCGCATAAACAGGATACTTGAAACAAATGACTTTGAGAAAAACGAAAAAAAGTTTTAGAAATCGATTTTTGTGAAATATACGTGAATTATATATGACGGTTTTGAACAGGCTATAAAGTCTAATATTTATGTTAAGTATTAGAATGCTCTTAACGATTAACGTAAAAATACTTTATGCAACGCTAATGCAAATGGAAAGGCAGTCTTTTAAACACTGAAAAAATTTTAAAAAACGCGCGAAAAAATCGCGAAAAAAAATAGTAGGTCCCAATTTTCAGCAGATAAGTTCGTTAAGATCTGTCCGTTTCGCGAAGAGCCTTATGTGTTCTGAAAGAAAAGGTCACAATGCATCTTCTTATAATAAAACTCGATTTCGACATTTCCTAGAAAAATGGGTTTCTGAGAGGGCCCTCCCTTAAACCCTGTGTATGGAAATATAAGACTCTGATTTTACTTATACTATATACAGCAATTCATCAACATATATACTTTCTTGAGATTCTATTTTACATCGCAAGCATGCTGAAAGTATGATCTTTTTACAATGTGATTAACTGGTTTGGTGAGGCGTTGTTTTTCAAAGATAATTCAAAATCAACATCTGAAATGGAATTTGTAGCATTCTAAGCTTTTCTTGTAACAGCCATACCTGTTCGGTTTCTTTTTTCCGTTTGGATTAAAATAAAACTTCTTGATATTATTTCCAAATCTGTATTTAGTTTTTCATTTTGTTGAAGCTTACGTAAAAAACCTTCGAAATGTTTTCGCTTTAGAATACAGAAACTCATTTCGATGTTGGTCCTAAGTCATTTTCAGTAGATTTTATGACGGTTTCAGGTCCACCCTTGAAAGTAAGATAGTTCGTAACGGAATTTTTAGATTTTACAACTTTTTAAACGACAATGCAGAACATTTTACCTAGCTCTAAACAGCAAGAATAGGAATGACGACTAAAAACTTTAGAGATTTGCTCACTAGCTAATATAGCAAGCATTTTCGATAGGTTACTACGTGGCAGCGGGCACGCCATTCGAGCTGAAAGTGATAGAACAAACAGGCAAGAGTGGATGGTACATCATCATCAGCTGCCTTACGAATGATCTCAACAATAGCAATGACTTTCGTCGTTGGCCACGTTTGTCCTGTTGGCAGTATGTGCCGAGACATGTGAATGAATCCATGACGATGTTTTCACCTTTTGGCGGCCTCCTCTATCTCGTATCACCATCGGGAACAGAGGCTTCATCGATCACCGTTGAACTCTCAAACGTTATTCTCACGCCTACATATGATCTTAGCGAGGCAGACAGAAAAGAAAAATGGGCTGCGAAAGGTCAACAAGCCAAGGGACTTTGGGCCGATTTGGCAGGCAAAAACATGATCATCAGTGTACCTTCAGTAGGTATTCGCAATATGGATGCCAACGCACTCGACCGCGTACTCGAATTACATGACAAAATTGTACTAGCCTGTCATGACCTGCGCGGTACACAACCACAATACCGCGAACGATTCGTTCCACATTTGCAACTATCCGCCGGCAGCCTGCGTAAGTTAATTATTAAAATATCTTGAAAGATGTATGTGACTTGTTCATCTGATAGTGTCTGGCTATCCGATTAAGAGCCATCTCGATTATGTCAAGACAACAAAAAATGGCATTCCCTATATTTTGGACGCTGATAATCTCCTCAATTCTAGTGATCATGGCGAATGGGGTGTCTTACATGAACTCGGGCATGAATATCAAAAGAGTTGGTGGAGTAAGTCATGGAAAAATAGTTGAAAAGCAACTTAAACACATGATTAGCCAAAGCCCGTTTTTTTAACATCTTCTGATGACGTAACTAAGCTGAAAGAGCTTCTTATTGATCGTTCAATTATGGAATTAGGAATTTTGCAAAAGAAATAATTTTAATTTTGAAGAAACTTTGACTTTTCGCAAAAGCTCTCTTTTGAACCTTTCAGATGTGTATTTTGATAGGTTATTCCTAATCCTTCCAGATTATCATTTCAAATTCGTCTATAATGTCTTTCCGAAAAGAAAGCTAATTTTCAAGTTGATTCTGCTTTGAAATGTCTCTGAAGATTCACAGACTAAGCTCAAAGAATTCTGAGAATATCCTAGTTTTTGTGTCAGATGGAAAATCTAAAAATAGTCGTAGATCGATAGTATCAGGGAATTATCTACGATTTGTCCGGTTATCTTCTTCCCAGAATATTCCATGAAGTTGTATGTTCCAATGAGTAAATTGTTAAACAATTGTCTGGACATGTTACGGCATAAAATGGCTAGGTTTTTGAACAGAAAATTTGAATCTTGTCTTCTTATGGTTAGACGTTAATTGCATTTTAACAGCAACATGAAAGACTATCGTATTATTATTTGAATACTTAGTGTAAGGATTTGAAAGGCTTGAGAAAAACTTTTTCTTCTAAGTTCCTAAAAGGAGTTATAGAAACACTTCGGCTATTGAATCGAACTGTCTGATATTGCCGATCTTTGAAACGTATTCATCCTAACGAGATAGAAAAAATTCTCAATCACTTTCACATGAAGAAACAGGTGATTATGTCTTGAGACTTATATTTGGATATGGAAAAACTTACAAAACATTCGACGAGTTCAGTATATCAGCATGAAACTTGAAAAAATAAAGTTTTGTGTGTTTTAGTAAACAAGTATATACATGTTTAGAATACTAAGTTTTAAATGCTTTTTTTTACGAATTCTTATCATTTAACCATTCGAAGTGATGCCGAAAAAATATGTATCTAACCATGAATCCAGATAAATATAAAATCACGAACGAAATGTTTTAGATCGCAGAACACAAAACACTAAGAATTACCGATAGCGCATATTTGACTCTCACCTTATCATCTTTATTTAGCGTTTGATGACTCACGAGAGATAACAAACGAAATCTTCTCTTTGTACGTAATGAACACCGTATACAATAAAGATTTTTGGAAACATACTTTTTTCAATGGAAACTATTTGCAAATAACAAAGAATTACTTGCAAGGGGGCAAGCTATCTTTCGAGGGGTGGAAAGAACGCAGCTGCATCGGCGTAACTATTTGTAAGTGATCTACAAGGTCGAAAGAATCATGAAACCTCAGACGATACATTTCTCTGTCTAGATGCACAATTGGCTCGTGAGTTCGGCTGGGATAGTTTCAAGGCAGTCTTTCGCACATACGAGAACACGAAGCCAACAGTTACGTGAGTTTTCCAGCTACAACTTCAATAGAATTGTGTGCATACAACATATGCTTTAATTTTTAGGTTAAACCAAGAGAAAATAGACTTATGGATTGAGACCTTTTCTCAACAAGTGAATAAGAATCTGGTGCCACTTTTTCGATTTTGGGGTCTCCCCGTTTCTGAAACAACAGTCAACAAACTCAAAGGTCTCGATATACAACAAATTACTGATGATTTCATCAAAATTGCTCCTGAAAGATATCAATAATAATGAACTTTGCACGTGACTATTAACAAAATCGTAAACTTTTATTATTCATATTTATTACTTTCTTCTACCTATTTACTAACTTTTAATATCCGCCTACCAAATAAAGTAGTCTAATACCTAAAAATTTCCAAATAATAATAAGAATCATTTGTCATTGCAAATGTGGACATGTATGATATTGGTTTTTGTTATCGTGGATGATGTTACTTTCTGGAAAACTGTGTTACATATTCAATAAGACTATTTCATTTTAAGATCTAGATATTTTTACACAAACGATACTCAAACATCTATTTAAGACAGTTGTGTCAAACTTTCGAGAAAGACAGTCAGCACACTTCAGTGTTTAGATCGACAAGTCTTAAAAAAGCTTTTTGAATCATTCTTTATTTATGACACACTTATTAGTATCCGATATTTTCATACTGCCACAGCTGCAATGTGTACGTACATGGTATGATTTAGTGTATCTTATCGTTTCATTACATAATCCGCATGTATCCAAATTTACTATGAAAACTAATCAAAAGCTATATATATGTCACAGTTGACATGAGAATTTAGTTGAGATTGGAATGCGCGAAATAAGTAAAAAAGAAAAAAAAACATAAAAATATAAAACAAAACTTTTTTATAAATAAAATATCGTAACTGAAGACATACATGTAGTCCATCATACGTTTACTCTAAAAATCAACCATCTCGCCCTCTCACCTGCTCGTGAAACCATCATTAAAAAAACCGCAAAAGTAAAATAAGCAAAAAAAAATAATTTACTGTTGAAAAAAATTAACTAATAATTCAATGTCCCCATGTCCCCATCTAAAAAAAAAACAATAAAACAGATGAAAGAAAAATTTTTAAACTTTTTAACTAGTAATTCAATATTCCTATGTCCCCATCTCAAAAAAAATAATAAAATAAATGATAGAAAAATAAAAAAAAATCTTTTTCTAACCGATCATTCAATGTCCCCATGTCCCCATCTAAAAAAAAACAATAAAATAAATGATAGAAAAATTAAAAACTTTTTCTAACCAATAATTCAATGTCCCCATGTCCCCATTTCAAAAAACATAATTAAACAAATGATAGAAAAATTTAAAAATTTGTTTAACTAGTAATTCAATGTCCCCATGTCCCCGTCTAAAAAAAAACAGTAAAATAAATGATAGAAAAGTTTTAAAAAAATTTTAACCAATTATTCAATGTCCCCATGTTCCCATGTCCCCATCTCAGAAAAAAAAGCTTTAAAATATATTTCTAGCTATCCATATATCCAAAATGTTATCATTATTATGTTTTCTACACCCAGCACTATTTTTTTCATATTCTAATCCCTAGAGAACTTACGAAAATATAACAATTATTTTATATATCACCAATTCTTTTTATAAAATATTTGTATACCATAAATTTCAAATATACTATTCCGAACTCAACTAGATTCTAAAGTCAACTGCAACATATACTTGGAATCGTGCACGATCGCAGAGATGCAAAAATTAAAAACATACCGATCAGATGTGCGGCCGTTAAATATCAAACAATTGAACATTGACAGTTCGTCTAACAGTGAAATTAACATTATTCATTGACAATGTTAACGCATCTATCTTTGCAATCTTGAGGGTGAGGGTGAGGGGGAGTTTCGAAAACATTTAATCGAAAGAGAAAGCACACGAAGCGAATCCATAAAGGATTATTTAATATCATTTCGCTTATCCACGATTTTATAGTTTTTCTAATTCTTTTGAACATCCACAGTCGACATGCTTTGCCTAACACGAATGATTAGACAAAAAGGATCATTTAATCAAGACAGGAATCGAATCTGTATCTTTCAATAATCGGTTGGATATTCTACCGTTAAACTACCCGTATATTTCCTCAGTTTCATAGCAACTGCACGTCAAAATTTAAAAGAAATTAAGAGAGACATATAATATCAGGACGATAGCGATCGATTGAATCTTTCTCTAACTTTTGTCGTACGAGGACCTGTCCTTGCATAATTTTAGTTAGTCTATATTGAAACAGCAAACAATCTTGAGAGTGGGGTGAGGGTGAAGTGAGAGTTTTTGAAAGCACACCGTGATCGCGATTTCGACCTTGCTTAAGGGTCTCATCAGACGGTTTGAAATGAAAATGTCGTTATGAAATGGTTTTATCATCATATTGACGGAGAAGAGATTTTTATTGTTTTTGAGATAAAGGGTGTTCCAGAAGTCCTGACTCGATTTGTATAATTAATTTTTTTATACTGAAACACATACTTAAAAATTTGTCCCTTGGATAAAACGATGCAGTAAAAGATGCTCTACAAAACAGCCTTTGACTGATTCATCCTAACTCATATAGTACGAAAGTTATAAGTTTAGGAATATACATCGCAAAAAATAAAAATTAACCGTGAATCCAATCTTAATATTTTCGCTATAACTTTTGTTCTTTAGGTTCTCCAGAACAAATTCTATTTTTAATAGAAGCGCTGTGAAATTCTCTACAAAATCATACTTAAACTTTAACTTCAGAACTTCAATCAAGAAAACTAAGCAAACTATAAAGAAGACAAAAAAAATAAAAACTTTGTAAATTTGGCATTTTTTTTCGACTTCTACTTTTTCTTTTCCATTTATTTTCATAAAAAGCGTAGCATAAGTGAGAACTCAGTTGAATTTGGTACTTTTAAATGTGCTCTTTCTCATGGTCTATAGAAAATTGTTTTTAGAAAAAATAGCGTGTTTGAGAACCAACTTTCAAAAATCGACAGCCTAGTTTTCGACACAGCACTCAGTAAAGAACGAAAAACCTGATCGAAGTTTTGATGTTGTAGCTAGGTAGAGAAGAGCAACCACTTCTAATCGAAACAAAACAAATCTAACCGGAAAATCTTTTGTTTGGATGAAGTTATGGAACTTTTATTAAAAGCACGAACATATAGATCGAGTTTACGGTTAATTTTTATTTTTTGTGATGTATATTCCTAAACTTATAACTTTCGTACTATATGAGTTAGGATGGATCAGTCAAAAGCTGTTTTGTAGAGCATCTTTTACTGCATCGTTTTATCCAAGGGACAAATTTTTAAGTATGTGTTTTAATATAAAAAAATTAATTATACAAATCGAGTCAGGACTTCTGGACCGCCCTTTATGCGTTATACAAGAGGGTATGGCTCGGATTGCTGAATTGAAAGTGTGTAATTTAGACAAACTAAGTGTCATTTGGTTGTGTCTGGTAGTCGGTCTTTTTGCTCCTGTCTGTAAAGGGGCAATATGATCTTGTTATTTGTCATAAAAATAACTTTTTAACAACTATGCTAGAATTCATCATTTAGTATTTATCCTACAAGTGATTATTCGAAACTACGGCTCGTATATACTGGAATGAAAAATGATGAATAATATAGGAATCATGTAATGATTATATTAGAAATTTGTCTATTAGGTTTGATGAAAAATGACGGTGATTGATTAATTATTTGTTATGTTTTTATTTCGTTTATGTGCTGCATGAATGAGATCGTATTTTTCGTAATAAATTAGAATTTTCTACGTGAATGTTAGCGTTAAATTGTAATAAATAAGAAACATATTCTTTGAATAATGTGATTAAGTTTTTTCTTGTATTGAAGTATTGCTTAAGCAATATTATTGTGTGAATTCGCATTGTGGTTTAGAATACCATGGTAGTTGATGATAAAATTAAAACGTTTTATGTGAAAGAGTAGCAGCCGAACGGTGGTGTCCATAAATATTAATCATATGGAATCAAAGGATTTTGGTATTTGACTAGTGTTTTTGTGACGACTGGGCATCGATGTTGATAATCACAGAAAAAATATTTTTAGAAAGCCTATTTAAATTCATAGATAGAATCCTATGAAATTATTTACCGAATGCGATTTTTGCTTATCATATTTTTATGTCTAAATTCACTATTAAAATTCTAGATTATTGACAAAGCACTTAGTTGTTGATACAATGTTGTATTGGAATCTAGTCAAAACAAATAATTAAACAATGATCCTCAGTTTTAACCAGTACTGGTGGATTGATTTAAATTATAATGACGCGGTGATCTTTTCCATAATTGTTGCAACTATAGTTACCAGATGAGCACTATAACTAAGTTATTCTGTTACAGGCAATCAAACATATTGAATCCCCGTTCATATCTATGAGCGATTATATCGGAATCTCGCTTGGGTCAGGATAGGGCCAAGTGAATCGACAGTCGTTGAACGTTACGTGTATACGTTAGACAATAGAACGTGGAAGTGATTTGAATCAGCCTAGAAATTTGAAGAAATCAAAGTAACATGACAACAAGTATCGATTCTAATGAGTTTATTTATTATGAAAATATCTTTTAGTGAAGAGAGAAATACAGAAAGTTTGATCAACATGTGTGAAAAAGTACATTATGTTTTATAAGGAGTGAGATTGTATTTTTGGCATTATTGTAGCTATTGATTGAGATCTTGGGAAGTTGTCGATGGTTGTCCGGAATTGGTATTGTTGCTTTCAGTTTCGTCATCTTCATCGGATTCATCCTGATAAGTTTGAATGGCTTGTTGCTCATTTTGCTGTTCCATATTATTGTTTGCTGTGTTTAAGGTATCGCCGTTTGGCTGTTGATTGCTACTGTTGTTTGATAATAATTATTGAGTATCATGGAGATGGATATTGTTGGTAATCGTTATTTGAATTTGTTTCGGTTAACGATCCGTGTTATGTTGAAAAACTAGTCATAAAAAAGAAATTTTATATTAGTTTTTGAGTAGTTGCATTGTTTTGTTTACGGTCGATTTTACTTACAAATATTGTTTTCAATGAATGGTTTTTGATTTTTAGCTATTTCAGCAATTTGTGTTTGATTAGTTGCCATTGAATTAAAATTCGATAATGAAAAGCTACAATGAAAGAGTGATTTTAGACTTTTTTAGTTCACGACTGATTCTATATAGCATGTCAGTTGCATTCAGAAATGGTCCTACCTATATCTTGATGGAAAGACAGATAAAATAGGAAGCTTGTAAAAATCAAATTATCTAGAATAAATGAAAGTAAAAACACATGAATAGATCCTCAATGATACAAAACGTTTCAGGAGTTGTATTTATTTTCATGAAGAAGTTGAACATATTTTACAAAAGAAAAGTTAATCAGTAGATTTAATGTTATTTTAGTTCAATTTTGATTAGTTGGTGGATTGATAATGAGTACAACTATGAATATACGTGGTTGATCTTCTTCGTGAGTCCATTGAAGCACTCGACAATGTAAATAGTGTTGAGGAGGCTCACGCATATAGTCACATAGCATATCTTCGATTTTGTCATCTAATTCATCGGCTTCTTTCACTTCTGGACTTGTGGATCCCATTGAAATCGATAATCCCCAAGAGACCAAGGACGTTGATTGTGATGATATCACTCTATTATTGTTGTCGATATCAATAGGTTTTTGTTGTTGCTGTTGACTATTGATTTGAGCTGTTAATGATGGAGTGAGTGAATTCCACGATTGGTTTGGATGATTGCGATTGTTATTTGGTTCAATATTTTGATCAGCCATTAATGAAAATGTTTGAATCTATTTGGTTTAAATATAAGAGTAAAATATTACTCTATACGTCAAAGAATTATGCTTACATTTTTGATTAAAATGCTTTGAAATTTTGAGATGGTGTAATATTTGAAATGCTTCTATAAAAGAAATATGTGAAATCTACAATATAGAACAATATTATCTTTCAGACATAGTTTAGATATGAAATATCTCTATATGAAAATTTACTGAAAAAAATTTCAAAATGTTTGACAATGTAAGAAACGAAGTACAATAAACAACAATACAAGTTACAGATTATTGTCGATCAAGTCTGGGGACGTCGACGTACTAATTGTTGAGTCAAATTTTCACTGTTTCGATTTTCAACAATAAGTCTTGTATGGATAACTGGTGTGTGTTGAAATATTTTATTCCATAATTGATGGATATCTTTTTTATATGTTGAAAGTCGTTCCTCATGTGTGTAATGAATAATGAGATTGTTAGTCGATTTCGATTCTTTTTCAAGTTGTTTTTTAATTAATAAATCATTCATTTCCTTTTTGGAATTAGGATCAATTGTTTTTGCTAATTGTGAAGCTATTTGATATTCAGAAATACTTGGTTTGTATAATAATTGACGACGTATGGTAGTAAAATCTTCTTCATTATGAATCATTGGTAAGACCGATGATGTGACCATATAATCATTGAAAAATTTTTGGAATCGACTATAAATAAATCTTGATGGATAACTAGAATTAAAAATGAAGTAGTGTAAGAATGGGAATGAAAATTGAATAATTACCCATTACAGAGTAACATTAAATTGATTGAACGTCTTTCTTCATTAAATATTGATAATTTCGATGAATAACGAACTGCTCGTAGAAGTGCAGTATCAATAATATTTCGAAAAATATATCGAGTATGATCAGATTGAAATGGTACAACATATGGTTCAGCTGCTTCTTTATGATAGACTGATGTGGCCAATTCACCATTATTGTTTTCAATAAATACATCCAGAAATGATAGACTTTTGCCAATTTGACGAACTAATTTAATATTTGGATGATAATTATTCGCTTTATCTAATATTTGATTAATTTTATCTAATGTTTCATTTGAAGTAAAGAAAATATCATCAATATATCTAAGAAGAAGATTAGATAAAATAAATACTACTTAATTAATAAATGATACATACCGACCATAGATTTCATTAGAAGCTTGTTGTCGTTGAATCAATTTTTGTTTCCATTTCCACATGAATATCTTCGCTAATGTTAAAGTAAATGCTGAACCCATTGCACCACCAAGAATTTGTCGATAGAATTTCTTTTCATAAATAAAAACATTTTCTGTAAGAACAATACGAGCCAATTTTCGAATAGCATCAGTTGGAATGCCTTTCACTTTATGATAACCATGTTCGAGAAGAAATTCTGTAAGAATATTCAAAGATTCTTCTTGTGGTAACATTGTATATAAATCTGTGATATCAAATGTACATAAATAAGTAGTTGATTGAAAATAACCATTTGCAACATATGTTTCCAGACGACGAATCAAATCGACCTCATCATTGATAGTTGTTGAACGAACATGTTGAACAAATCGTGGGCGAAGTAGTTCATCTAATAATTTTGAAATACCAGTTGTTGGTGTATTCATTGATGAGACAATTGGCTTTAATGGTGTTCCTTCCTATTTCAGAAGAAGAAAAGAAAATGTGAAAAGAGAGAAGTGGAAAAGATATTATTCAAAAATTACCTTATGTGACTTTGAAATTAAATATAAATAAGCTAATGCAACTTTGTCTCGTTTTGGCATCATTTTATTTAGTTGTGATGCTAGAATTTGTTTCTTTGACCGAAGAGTATTAGGTAAGTGAACTACTTTATCAAAAACTGTCCATAATGGATCATTTTCTAATTCAATATAAGCTTGTGTTTTTTGTCGATAAGCTTCAGCTTTTTGTTCATAATCTGTGATATGACCAATATGAAAAATACCACTTTTATCTGTAACACGAAGAATATAGTTTTCCTTTTTTAAACGATGTTAAATTGATTTCATTAATTTCAATTCTTTTCGAGCACAATATATCTGCAGATAAGTCAAGGGAGCTATATATTTTTCATATAAATATGTTGCAAATTGTTCAGAAAATTGCTTGATAATTGTTGATGTATGTGACATATAATAAACACGTACAAGATAAGGCATAATAACATCTAGAACGCTATTATATTCTTTTTTTATTTGTTTTCCTTTATATTTATGAGACTTCAAATAGGTTTGATTTGATATGATATAATTTGGACCTTAATGTAAGGAAATGTTAAAGAAGTTTTATTTTTGCTTCTGACTTACCATTATGAGAAAGAAAATCTAATTGAACACGATTTATGAAACTTTTGGTACATCAACAATAATATGTGGATAAACATTGATTATTTTCTTTTTTGATAATGAATCATGATGATACTGACGCATTAATTTGACATGAAGACAAGATTCCTTATAGCGAATTTGATGTATAAATCTACTTGTATAATTATTTCGATATTTTTAAAACGAGCGAAGACCCACGAAGACCCACAAATCGAGAATTGACACCACCAGCAGATAGAGCTCGTTAAGCTGATTCTACGAAGACCCACGAAGACTCGTATCTTTTACTACTAGATAGCCTGAGTTGTTTTAAGTAAGTATCCAAAATATTAGCCTTTTATATGATAGGGTATGAAAATGAAAAAGAATGTATTTTTCCCTTCTGTATATGATGTATTTGAATTTTGCATACATTTTGATTGAACATATCTAATCAATCTGGATCATCAATTATTGTATTGACAGTAGAAATTTTCGTATACGACGGTAATATTAACATCGCATTCTCTTTCCTTTCGACTGATGAAACACTTGTTTTTACTCTATCTTTCGATTTTCAGCCTTCTGTGATGTTATCTTTATTATATATCCTCGGAAAGCAAAAGTTAGACACTTTGTTTAACCTCTTTTTACACTCGAAAACGACTTATTGGGAAACTAATTATGCCATTCGATAGCCCTCGTCGAGCTCTATCAAAATATGCTTTTTGATCATATCTGGCTTTTATATGGTGAAAAATTAATCAAGTGAAATGAAGATGCAATGAAACTGAGATTCCCTAAACTTGATTTTGTCAGTCATCAAAGTTAATTTTTTAAATTTTTTATCACTATATAATTACCTTTTTAAAAAAAGCAATCATATATTCGGATGGAGCTTGAAATTCTCTATCACCCTTTATATTTACTTATTTTCTTACATTCATTTTAGTGAAAAAAATTTCAATACAATGAAAATACTGTAAAGTGACAAGTACGAAAAAACCTGCGTTTTTCGGCACTTTGGAGTTTTCTTTTTGAATTCATTATTTCTATGAGAAATTTGTTTTTCGAAAAGGCAGTTATAGATTCTGATAGAGCTTGAAATTATCTATCATCCGGTATATTTGTCAACTATCTTGCATCTATATATTGGAGGATATTTCAAGTATTATGTACACACACGCTACTTGACAAACTGTAAATGACGCAGCTTTTTTTTTGTGTACTCAAAAAGTGAGTACACTACTAAAATCGATCAGTGTGTCCGGCCGTCCGTTTATTCGATAACTCTTCAAAAATGTGAGCGATTGACCGAAAATTTTTTTGCATAGCTTTGTCTCATCAATATCTCGGTCGAGTTCGAATATGAGAAGGGTCCGTCACGAAATAGTTGAGCTGTCGAGAAAATTGTCATTATTCACCAGACCATCCTTGAGGGGGGTACAGAGATTTTTTCAAAAACTTTTTTTTTTCTCAAAACTATTTAAAATATATATGAATCGACTCAGTTTTTAACGCTGATTCCGAATATGATATTAATTTTGAATGGAATCGTAGTTTTTTAAGTGAAAGTTGCCTAAACAGGGTCCCAAAATACACAAAATCTGTATCTTAAGACCAGAGTATGTAAATATGTGTCAGGTGCCTAGTGGTTTTAGGGTGTTCTAGATGCGTGGTTTTGTCGCTAGTAAAAAGAGTGATCAAATGGAAAAAATCCGAACTCGATAGCTATTACTTAGGGGTACCCAAAAGTAGTGGTGGAGGTATCTTATTTTCTTATAGGAACCTTCAGGGAATTTTCCGTTTATGTGAGATTACAGAGAAAACGACGCTTTATTTTTCTGTGCTATTTGATTACTCTTCAGCTAATAACATGATAAAAAAATTTTGATAGAAACTGTTTTTGTTGAAAACTTAACTATCAGTTTAAGGAGATCAAACGACTACATTTTGCATTTCAGTCGTCAGTAACTTTTACAAGTTGTCTTAGAAAATAAAACGTACCACAATTTGCAGCGTGAAAAGCTCTACAATTTACATAAGACCGATTGTTTTATAACTGAAATAAGAAAATAAAAATTTCTCTTTATACAGAAAAAATTGTTTGTTGGGACAGAGAAAACTGTTCGCTTAAAATTTTTGTTATTTTGAAACCAAGAAGCAAACAATTAAAATAAGCTTTACTCGGTAGTTTGTAGAGCTTTTCACGCTGCAAATTGTGGTACGTTTTATTTTCTAAGACAACGTGTTAAGTTACTGACGACTGAAATGCAAAGTGTAGTCGTTTCATCTGTTTCAACTGATAGTTAAGTTTTCAACAAAAATAGTTTCTATCAAAATTTTTTTATCATGTTGTTAGCTGAAGAGTGATCAAATAGCATAGAAAAATAAAGCGTCGTTTTCTCTTTCATCTCACATAAACATAAAATTTTCTGAAGGTTTCTATAAGAAAATAAGATACCTCCGCCACTACTTTTGGGTACCCCTAAGTAAAATAGAAGCTGTTACTATTAGAAACTTGAAAATTTATGAATTTGACAGTATATATCTTCGTCAGACTAACGTAAAAGACTGTTTCTACAATGAGCCGATTATTCAGTTGATGCATAAGATGCACCGGTCTTACGCCGGTAAAGTCAAGAATTATGACCGGCCGGTCCTGGTCCGGAAAAATCAGACCGGTTCCAAGTCTGATTTACAGAGAGTATCTATACCATGATTCTGCCAGCAGTAAGCAGAAAATCACCGTAAAATAATTTATCCTATCCAGTTTTGCACGCTGAACGCGAATCTGAAGACAGATTTTTGATTTTCGAAGATACTATATCACTTGCTCTGACAGAATGAATACCTACGAGGTAGGGTGGGTCACAGTATGGTCCATAGTAACTTAGTTCCCAAGTCTTTTAGCCTTAGCTATTTAATGTCAAAGGATGTGTCTCACCGAGATCTATGTCTAGTAAAAAAATGAGTCTAGGACCTTGTGCTACACATGAGAAAAGTCCAAAATACTGCCTTCCTCGAAGAACATATTTCTCGAATCTTGGACAATTTTTGACCTGTAACTTTTTTTTTACCCTATATGCTGGTCGCTCAAATAGAATAAATTCATAGCTTGAACAGTTCTCTATAAAATGAGATGTTTCCAGCCACAAATGGTCGAACTATTGATGAGATAATGTCAAAATACTGAGTACACCCTCAATATAGCGATTTTTAGGTGTCTAAAGAGACCCTTCAAATATGTTTCAGCTCGCATTTTTCATAGCTAAGGGCAAATGACTTGATATTTTGGATTTGATTATGGTTTAACTAGACCTTTCATTTGAAATAAAAAGATCGAAAAAAAAAATTTTTCCCGGCCATCTTCTGATAAAGTAGGATTCCCCACTCGCGGGCTCTCTCTTAACACCTGCACCCTCACCCACAAGTAAAAAAAAAACATAAAACTCTTGCATACTTGAGTTACTGATTATTCTCTCTCTTTTTCTTTTTTTCTATCGAGTCGCACGATTAAAGTAAATAGAATAGAATAAAATTTCAGTGCGTGTGAACTTTTATTGATTTTATAGCGTTATATTTCACCATTTTTTTTAGAAGTAACGAAATAACATGGTTCGAGGAATCCCACACACGTATAGAAATATGTTTTCATTACCAAACCAGTTTTTTCTATAAGTTAAAACGGAACAATCATTCAAGAAAATATGGGACAATGTGTCTATCTAAGTAAGTGAAAAAGCTTTCGTCGCAATTCCTTCGCCATTGATTGTAAAGAACAGCAGTTACGACTCATATCATTTTCGGCATTGGGAGAAAAAAAGAAGCTTAGGGAGATGTGGGTGGTCGGTACAGATTATCATCTCATCGGAAAACTCGGAACAACATCTGGACATACGGATGTGGATCTACTACGACCATTAATCAGAGGAGAGCTTCTCATCATCCAATGAAAAACAAGAGCATGAGTCATCGACCATATCCTTAAAATACTTACATTTTTCCTTAATGACAGAACAAAACTTCACAAAAAATTGAAATACCGCAGTTTTTTTCAGGAATACAATGTCATTTCGTGTAAGCTCGAACAGTTAGCGCAACTATACAGTATTAATACCGCGCTAAGCAACTCATTTTTCCTGATTTTCAGAAATATGAGAAAGAAAATATATTAGTCAATAACACTTGTTACCTATGGTACCACTTACTGAACTATTGTCAACGGTGATACCCCTCACTAAAGAGTTCCACCTAGCTTTCTGAAATCTAGACGGGGGTTTGGACCTGGTGTTTGACTTTGATTTTCATGGACTTTGGAAGGCACTGAGAATTGTAGTTTGCGTATCGATGAGAAGTTGAGTGGCCTGCCTTCATTTATTAGGACAAAACTCACAACATCGTCTTGTTGTCAATTTAATAATTGTACACGCCCGGAGAGATATAGCCGGAAGCTATAGCACGCTACCTCATGCAAGCAAGACATGGTTGAGATATCGAGTACTGTATGGTATGGCAACAGGATTTAATGTGATCGATAGCCTGTCTATATCCGAATCTAGCACACTAACTCTAAAGACTCGGTTGTATTTCTGAGAATTAGAAAAAAAAATTGTCTGCTACCTAGTACCATCGTGGTCAGTTACCATTACTTTCAAAAGTAACTGTTTCTCGTGTTTCTTCAAATATTCAAAGTGATTTTGTTAAACTAGTTATTTCTGCTCAAAATAGTTCCTTCTTACCCTTGAGATATAACACATCAGATTCTGTTCATGTTTTGAACAGCAGAACTAGTGGGAATGTCGAGAAAATATCAACAGCATATTTGCAAATGCACTTCCCAATATTCTTTCCAATAGCTGTAAAATTAGTTTCTTAAAGTTTGAATTTTTTTGGAGAAAAATACTATAAGAAAATGTGTCAAGAGTATAACATTATATCGCTAAAAGTTTTGTAACTATTATTGATGGAATAATCGACATCAGTGTTGTACCGAGGAAATTTCTCTGCAAAAATTAGCTATTTTGCATATTAGGGGTACTTGATGCATGACAGCCAAAATATTAGGTAATGGAGACTGATCCTATCTGCTTTCTCACTTTTCACAACTCTATATTTATCATTTTTGTCTTCTATTAACATTCATATCTCTACTATATTTTAGCACCATTTATTTTACGCTTTATCAGCGGCCTCTTACATTTATCGGGACAAATTGGTGTTTATTTCATTGTAAGACAATCTGATGCATCATCAGAGGAGTATGAACTACGAAAATTTTTCTTTATTCTTTTTGCTATTGGTTTTGCATCTCTTTTCGAGTCATGCGGTCGAATAACATGGGGACGAATATTGATCAATCTTTTGATTAAAACTGGTGAAATGATTGCTTCTTTATGTCTCCTACAAAGGACACTTAATCTAGTTGTAGTTGTATCAATATTTTACGCCGTTGAAGCTGTACTACAGATCATCAGTATCGTTTTTCTCATTAATGAAAGAGTGGTTGAACGTACACTGCGTACAAAGGCTTGTTGTATTCCCATCAAAATATTTATTTACGCATTAATTTACCATGCTCCAATTCTATACTTATTCCTACAGTCGGACTCGCCATATCGTGATACATTTTACGAAATATTAATGATAATCAGCATATTTATTAGTTGTAACATTCAAGATGTACTATTAAATATCTTTGCAGAAAAATACCTTAAAAACGCTGACGATGATGCCGACAGTGAAGATGATGAATCTTTAATGGAGCTAATTGAAAGCTGCTGGAAAATAATTCTTGGAATAGTTTATTCAATTTTGTATACTATAATTATCTTGACAACATTGATCTATGCTAGTCAACAATTATATAATACATCGAATTTGCCATTATATGATCATGCTCTCTATATTTACTCTATTGTTGGATGTAGTTTAGTTATAGCAATCTGCATCATCGATTCTTTAACGTGCTTCATACGTCGATGTTCAAAGACCTTGAACTGACAGACCTACACTTGTGACCATTAAGTCTTTATACACCTAGATTTACTATTAACACATTCAACGTGATTCAGTTTTCTCCAAAATATTGAGTCTGTTCGAGAATCTACTTATAATAAATGTACCTATTTCTCATTGCATTATCTTCTACCGATTATTTATCATCCTCTTCTTCCCATCATCACATCATGAGACATGCTTTTGTGATTAAAGGAAAAATTCCTTATGTCATTTTTTCGTTCTTTGAAACTCACAGATAGTACACGTAGAGGGAAAAATTCTCTGATTTTCTCCTTTTATCTTGTCTCTCTACCTTTTCATATATAAAAGCAACTGGAACTCTGCACTTGTTCACATGTCGTTCGAAGAATCTGAAGCAGAATTCATGGAAGATTATGAACTCATCCAAGAAGTAACTTTTGCATCAAGAGATAATACAATGGCTTAAGATATAGGTTTGAATTCCTCCTCATATTCAGGCACTTTTCGGATAACAATAACTACCACTCGAATCAAGATAGACTGCTCAAATTGAAACTACTTTTGAATTTACTTAAAGCCAGATTTTCGTCTGTATATATTCCTGGTGCAGTTGTTACAATCGACGAAACAATGATACCATGGCGAGACAGACTTTTGTTCAAACAATATATACCTGGCAAAGTGCACAAATACGGGGTAAAGATGTACAGGCTAGCAGCTACTAACAAATATACGTGGAATTGTTTGATCTATACTGGTGAGCAAGATCCAATGGCAGATCTTAGACATGCTGAGACAATAGTGATGAATTTATTGGATACTCTTTCGGGATGCTATCGGACTGTAGTAGCCGATAACTTCTTTACTCGTATTTCTCTAGCAAGAACTTTGTTGATACACAATACATACCTTATTGGAACATTGAGAAGAAATCGTGCCGCATCCGGGAAAGAGTTTCTTCAAAAAAAGCTGAAGTGTGGCGAAGCGTATAGACTTCAAAATCAGAACGGCATGAAACTGATCATGTGGAAAGACATAAAAGATGTTTTAATGATTTCTACAAGGCCTTCGCATTCAACAGATGTAGTTGACATTGGGAAAACAAATTTTCAAAATGAGCCAATAATGAAGTCAAAAGTTGTAGTAGATTATAATAAAGGAAGACAAGGCACTGATTTATCTGATCAACTATCAGCCTATTATATATGCCTTAGATGATCTTTAAAATGATACCGAAAGGTGGTATTTGAATTGATTTTGGGGATGACTATAGTGAATAGTTATTTGATATACAAGGAAAACTATTCAATAAATAATATGATCATCCTGAAGTTTCGTGAAAGTGTTGTGAGATCTTTACTGCTCGGTATACCATTTGAAAATCTGAAGCCTGGAGCGAGACAACGGTCAACAAGTCAAAGTAATCACAAACTTGCTGATCACAAACTGGAAGAGAGAGAAGAATCTTCTCGCGATGTCCGGAAACGCTGTACTGGTTGCCACGAGAAAATAAGGCAACAACAATCACGAGAAGCAAGTAATGCAATCGGAACAAAAAGTGAAGACTTTTTGTTCTGATTGTGACAAATTCTATTGTCTTGGTTGCTTTAATGATTAATATCATTCTGCATAATAAATGGTTAAAGAGAGGCTCGAGAAAATATATGATAAATCACACAACCTTTTAGCCGAACGAAAGAAGCAAAAAAAAGTGCTTGTCTAATCATTTTCTTCCTAAAATATAGCAAGTTCCACCCGTGAGACCCGTCGCGTTGAATGTGTTAAGATGTGAAAGAGCATTTAGATAATCTCCCATCATTTGATATGTCATTCCGATATTATTAAAGGTACGAGCGATATATGAATGATTGGTAGGAAATGATTTTTGGTAGACTTCCAATGATAGATACACTGAACCAACATTCGTATAGATTGGAGCAAGATCTTGATCATTTAGTAGTACAGATGTTTCATAGGTTTCTGATATTTTCTCAAAATATGATAGGACATTGGGGCCATCATCCATCAGTTGATAAGCAAGACCAATATTGTTGTAAGTATCAGTCAGACTTGAATAATCGATTGGCGAAGATTTCTATTCAATTTCCATTGTTTTTTCGAAGTTCAAAAGTGCTCTTTCATAATTTCCCAGCTTTTGATGTATGTTACCAATATTATGAAGCGTAGTAGCCAAATCTGAATGATTCGGTTGAAGACATTGTTCCTCTATTGTAAATGTCTTCTCAAAGTATGACAGCGTTGTCGAATAGTCTTCACTAGATTTTTTTATCATACCAATTTTGTTGTAGATAATGACTAGCTCGGATGATTGGCCGAAAGAGATTCTTGTTGCATTTAAAGTAATTTATCATGATATTGTAGGTCGTTCGAATCGTCTTCTGCAAATCGATTTTCTACATCAATATCATTTTCGCTCTCATCTGAATCGGAGTCCGAATCGCGAAGTGAATGAAATCTTTCTAAAACTTCCTTTACTTTTTTTTCAACCGTAGTGTCTCAGAAGATTCCTTTGTCGATATTAGGGACAGAAGTAGATTCATGTAGGTTATACCCAACAGGAGCCAACGAAAAGAAGATTTCAATGGAATATCAAGTGCTTTCTCGAAATATGGCATTGCAGTAAAAGGATCGTTAGGGGTGTCAATTTATATTTATTTTAAATATAAATTCTTACAAATTACCATTTAATAAATTATAAATTAAATTCAAGTTTCCTACATCTTTCCAAAATAGTTCCGCTACTTAGGCCCTCAAGTGCTATAATAGGGTACCCTCCTATTACAGGACTTGACGACGTAAGGTGATGGTAAACTATCCCATTATCGGGAAAAATACAAAAATTAACATACTTAGGGTTACCCAAAAGCAGCTCCGAAGACTCTTTTCTTTCTTATAAAAAGTTTGAAAAAATTTTCTTTTTTTATGAATAGATAGAGCGTCTTTCACTCTATCGTTTCTATGCTTGAAGATCATTATTAAACTAATATCATAATAACAAAATAGAAGATAAAAACTATTTTTGTTGAAAATCAGCTGGTAGCTTTCATTACGTCGGAATTTGGTAACTCAGAGTTTTGTCCATTTTGAAAATAAAAAGTACAGCGATAAAATAAGCAATATGTTATAAATTGTGGAGCTTTTCACGCTGCACCTTCTGGCATATTTTGGTTTTTCAATACAATATATTATGTGATAATGAAGTGGAATGCAAAAATGCGACATCCATTATAATCTAAATGCTATCTGCTGGTTTTTAACAAAAATAGTTCTTCTCGAAATTTTATTATTATGATATTAATTTAATAGTTATCAAATAGCATAGAAACGATAGAGTGAAAGACGCTCTACCTATTCATAAAAAAAGATCTCCACCACTGCTTTTGAATAACCCTAAGTAGTTATTATCTTTTGTGTTTTTTAATTAACATCATAAGGCATTTATCTATCTCTCATTACGTAACGACTTCGATTCAGTCTTTATGCTTTCGTTTCGTCATCCAATTCTGTTTTCTTTCTCTTTTATTTGTTTTTTATGACATGAACGCTCAGACATGTAAATCAATTTAAAAGAAAAAAAACTGTAATGATTATATCATTCTGGCGTGATATATTATTGTATTATATTGTAATTTGATACTACTTATTGTTTAATCGTACGCATCAGATAAATGAAAAAGAAGAAGTAATACAGTATTATTAATTGTTTAAACTTTCGGCTTTTACTTAAAAATATATTTTGTCTATTGTCAACCAAGGAGTTTGAATAAGTTCTTATACTTATTATTTATGAAGACATTCTTTTCAATGACTCTTTTATGTTGATTCTGTAGAATATTAATTAAACTTAGATCTATACTGTTGTATTTACCAACGGTCTGACGAATTATGTGAAAGTGCGAAATAACGTTGTTGTAGAAAAAAAGAAAAGTTTACACCGTATGTAATTCATTCAAAATTTAATTTACTACAACTTATGGATGTTCGTATTTTTTAACGTGAAAATGATATTGATCCATCAACGCTAGGATCGTATGCTGTTGACGTCTTCTGGCAAATGATATATAGTCATTTACTTTTTGATAACTAGATGAATCATTATTTCGCGTTAAAAATTTCTATCTTTTTTACATGAACACCTCTTCAATGCAGACGTTTTAACTGATGATGACGTTCGCTTTCAAGACAGCTGTAAATGTAGTTTTTCCCATTCTTTATCATATATGTTTTTTCATTAATTCTTTATTATAAGATATCATATTAATGAAAGATCTAATACTGCGTAATGGCTTACTTTAGAAATGGAAATCGAACACTCATGATTAGATTTCTCGTTAGTTTTTATTTTATATTCAAAACATACTTTCTCTTTGTTTATATGCGTCGAGATATAATGAAACATCTTGAGAAATATCTTTTTATGACAAGACTATTATGAAAATTTGCTTTTCTTTTTAATTATTTGATAACATTTTATCCATGAGTATTCAACGGTAGGTGACGTGAGTGCATATTCTACTTTTCAAACAGATGGATGGATTATGCTTTATCAAAGATAGACTTCGAGCTATTGTCCCTAATAGCGACAGGAAAATACTAACATATATTGTTTGATTCAATACAATGAGTTTTCTCTAGCAAGTTACAGCTAAAAAATTATCGGTTCAAGATCACTTTATTACTGCATTATTATTAGCGACAGTTTCCCCGGTAACGACGACTAGGTTAATTATTGTTCCTAACAATGCCGTATCCACTAGAATAATACTTGATGATATTTCACTTTTTTGTACATGGGACATCCTTTAAGCTTTTTGAGAAAATTCTTTCTCTTCGTTGTATTTGTGATCTTTGCAAGTCGATAGAACAGAGTTCGCTAATCACGAATATCATATTTTTTTAAAAATTTGCTATATATTAAATAAAACCTGCAGTATTTTTTAAAGGCCTAAAAATCAGCTTTTGGTCTAAACGACCCCCCCCCTCAATACTCTTCTAAGAGATCGATTAAAAATAGATTCATTTGACAAGACATTTTTTCTTTATCAAAATCTATAAAAAAAAAAGAAGCTTTTGGCAATAATAAACTTCTTTTATGAATAATAGTCGAATACTAACCCAATTGAGTCCTGTAGTCAGATATAATGATTTTTTCAGTTCTATATAAATACAGTTTACATTGGTGAATTAACGAGATTTTTACAACATAGATTTAATTCAATAAATTTTTTCTAATGACGCTGCTCTCATTACTTTGTATACATTGTAAGCTGTTCATTGAAAATTTCTGAGAAGATCGAAATGTTTAGAAAAAATCATTGCCTCAACATTGAATGTGGTGTTGAAAATAGTTTCATTCGAAAGATCTCATTGATACGTCTGTATAAACTATATTTATGTAGGACTGAAGAAATCACTGCATGTGACTATGTGACCCAATCGGATCGATATTCGATGATTATCCATCGAAATATTTTTTAAATTCTGATAGAAAAAAATTCAATATGAAATGAGTCTATTTTCAATGAATTACAGACAGACATTGACGACGTTTTAGGTCAAAAAACTGAGTTTTAGATTTGCGAAAAATGTCCAAGGCTTCGCTTATTATTCAGTTAATTTAAAAACAAATGCGATATACATAATCAGCACATTATATCCTATTGGTCTGTAAAGACTGCAAATGGAATGAAGAAAAAAATATTTTCTTTGATAGCTGAGGAGAACCTCAGGCATGAAAAATTGAATTGTCATAAAATATATTCCTACGAACATTTTAATTAAGAGAGAGCTCAATATGGCCTTCAAAAGTGTCAGTAAAATCTTTACTACGTTCCTCACAGAAACAGCGCAAAAGAAAACATTTTCTAGACAACTAATTTTCTGCTTGTTTTTTTGGTAACGTCGTTATTAGAGAAACTGTCGCTAATAACGGCCCAGTGAAAGAGTGACTTTATATCGCTAATTTCTTTCCTATTTCATTGTGAAGAAAGTCTGCTATGGTACTATTCGAAAGAGCATACTTCAAGGATTATGAATATATGAAAAATATTTTCAATTATTATTAGGAACAATTGCTCTAGTATTTATTTCATCTATTTTTTTAAAAGTAGCACAACAGCTATCATGTCAAATACTACTATTAGCAGTGAAATATTAGATCTTCAGTTCGCTTCTCGATTGATCTTCTCTTATGCAGTACTAGTTTTCATCGCTTTTGGAACAGTTGGTAATCTGTTGAACATCTTCGTATTTATTCGAATCAAAGCATTGCGACAAATGCCCAATTCAGTTTTCCTGTTAACGTCTTTTGTCGCCAGTTTAGTGTAAATATGGACGACTCGTTTTTCTGCTGCATTTCTTAATCTCACTGGTGTTAATCTATTAGCACAATCGAGATTTTATTGTGAAATCCGCTGGTTATTCGGCCGTATGGGTGCAACCATTACAATGGCGAGTATCTGTTTGATAAGTATTAACCGCTTTTTAATGACATCACACAATGTACGTTATCGTCAAGTATTTACAATGCGATGTGCTCGCGTGACGGTCATTGTTATGGTTCTAATCTTCTTAGTTCCACTTACTCCTGATATTGTTTATTATTGGACACCATCGTGCACATCATCTGGATCACCTTATTGGTACAGACAGTATACCTCATATTTTAATCAGATCTTTTCCAACATTGTGCCTGGTCCTGTTCTTACTCTGTTTGGTATACTTACCTGGCGTAATCTTCGTGGTGTGAGGGTTGTTCAACGTAACCGACTTGAAGAGCAAGTTAATCGAATGATATTGGGTGAACTTATAATGATATGTATCACTACAATTCCAAACGCCATCACCTTTATCTATCCGTTGGTTACTATGTCAATGACAAAATCTCAATTACGCGTAGCACAAGATGGTTTGTGGACAAATATGTTAGCTATTCCAAGCATTACAACGTATTGTGCATCGTTTTATGTATTTTATGCTGCATCTTGTGCGTACAGAAAGAATGTTCGAACAGCTCTCAATTGTAAGAAACATAATCGTATTGAAACACAAACCCATACACTACAGCAAAATGCATTATTTCGCACGAAAACTACTGCTTTGCATTAATGATTTGGTAATACTAGATTGTATTTTTGAAGTGATGCTATTCATTTGTATGTTGTATCGACCGTCTACTTATATTCTACATTTTTTTTATTTAAGTGTTATATAAACAATTTCGAACCGAACCGAATATAGTTGAAACTGATTAAAATTCATGGTAAATTAAAAGAAGCATTAAAGTGTTGTCTGTATTGTGTGATCTTTTATCTATACTTCAATATGTGTCTTTATTAATATATAATTATCAAAAATATGAAAACAATGCTAAACTTTATTTAATTCATGAACACTTGAATCACTAAATCTTTGTTTGTACATATTATATGAATGACTAAAGACAATATCATTCACTGTATGTGGTGATAATTTTGACCTTTTTTGTGTTATTATATTTCCAGTAAAACTAAATGCACGTTCAATGGCTGCACTTGTAGCTGGTACACTAAATATGCGTGCTGCAACTTTCGCTAAAACTGAGTAAAATGAATGTTTTTTTCCAGAATGATAAGGGATTATATTCTTTATCATTACCAAAATTTATTTCTGTTGCTGTTTTATCTGAACCATGTTTTAAATATAAATCAATTTTCATTAAATGAGATGAAGTTATTGAAGAATTTTGTTGATCATCATCATCTGTTTCTGCATAGAAATCAGCCATCCCATGTAAGCACGAAACGCGTCTAGCCGCAGTTTTTCTCACAACGTGCTTAAACGCAATCACAAAAAACATTAACTGCGTCTCAACACATTTCTGAAAAATATTTGACACGTTCAAACGCATCTTGTTTACTAATTGCGCTTAAACACACTTCAAATATTTTATTCATCTAAACTTCATGAGACTCTTAATAAAGAATGTCAAGACGACTTTAAAATAGATAAAAGTTCAATTAAATATACAATAAATAATCCATATTTCTCTAAAGTTTCTATAAATAATAATAAGACAATATTGGAATAGTTTTTAGCTATCCAATACCCTTTTAGCAAACTATATTAGATACTACTATTTAAATAATATCAATAACTTTTTATCATATATTTCTAATAAATAGTTTGTATGCATAATTATTTATTCATTCAATCGTTCGATAAAATTATTTATCATGTGATCGATAAAATTAAAAAAAAAATGATAATTCCAGATGAACCAATCCGACACCGAATCCTATAGGATCCGAACATCCGACAGAATCCTGTTGGATTCCGGGAGACGGAATCGCATATAATTCCAACTGCCCGATTAGTATAGGATTCCGATGATATCCGATAGATTTAAAGACTTTCTCTCTTGCTTCCAACTAGTTTTTTTTTATAAGATTTTTTTTCTTTTTACGGGATTTAAAATCTTCCACTTTCGTAGATATACAGGTGTTTGCAAACAAACTTGCACAAAAGTAGTTTTTCTTCTTTAAATGTTTTCTCTTTTATTGTAAGCAGCTACATAGGTCATTTTTTGGGGACTAAACTCTTGACAAACATACTACACGCTATATATGTAGAAGTGTGATTTCTTTCCTTTTCGATACATATTCATTCAATTACGTCATCGACCAGTAATTTAAAAAAAACTGAAATTTCAAAATAACATTTTTAGAACAATGGCATAGCATCTGTTGCTCGTATTCATCTGGAAACAATCATTCCAATGAGTACTATTAGTGGCGTAACCACGGAAAGGGGCACGCGGGTGCAATGGCCCCTCTGTAAATGATTTTGCCCCCCTCCCACCCTGTAAACGTCTCTTATCCAGCCAAAAACCATTTTTTGTCCCCTTGTAAAATTTTATTTCGCTGGTTTACCCCCTCCTCCTGTGCCCCTTCTGTAATAATTTCCTGGTTACGCCACTAAGGACTATCCATTACAATATTGAGAAATTAAAAGAAACACGTTTACTTAAACATCGAGGTGAAAACGATCAACCGCGTGTCCTTGGTAGAAAACAAAAAATAGCTATTGATCAATATATTCGACGTAATAATGAAATAACTCACACCGAAATAAAAGAAAAATTATCGAAATGTACCACAAGTCAGTGTCAACATCAACGATTAGTCGTCATCTTCATGAATATGCTTATAAAAATATTTCACCACAGTCTACTCATATTTTAACATCTGATGAAAAAGAATGGCGTGTAGAATGGGGTGAAAAGCATAAAAAGATGAAGCTTCATTTTAACTTTTTCGTAATACAGTTCGACCGTGGATGAAAACTCCTAATAAAGAATTAAAATGTCTACCTAAAATCGGTCAAAAAGTTCATATTTGGAATACGATAAGAGTGAAAGGCGTATTAACCTATCTCACGTTTTGATGTAATCTTCATGGTTCGTATTATGCTTCAATTATTGAAGATTATCTTCTTCCTGCTGCCAGACGCAAATAATGAAAGAAAATAACATAATATTATTTATGCATGCTTTCCTTTTAGATCAGTTTGATCAAAACTCGCGTCTCCAGCAGGATAATGATCCAAAACATAGAAGTCATATTTGTACAAAAATTATCCACGAACGTGCATCAGAATTATTAGACTGGCCATCTAACAGTCCGGATGTAAATCCAATCAAGAATATATGATCGACAGTGAAACGCAGTGTAGAAAAAAGAAAACCTGTAGATAATGATGATCTCGAACTTTTTTTAGCTGAAGAATTTCGAGCATTTGATAGTAATATCGTAAAAAATTGTGAGGTCTATGAAAAAAGGATATTTATCGCTTTTTGATTCTCAAGATGAACGAGTAAAATATTGAACTCCGATGATATTCGATATTACTCGTTGCAGGCTATCAGTTCCCATACGGAACGTTTGAAGTGAGGTACCAATTGGTAAACATTTTTAGGCGAAAAAGTCAAAAATATTGAAAATTCTATTGTAATTTCTTTTGCTTTCGTCAGAAAAAAGGATGTTTGTCTTATTTTTCTTCTACAAGTGAACAGGTCCAATATCAAATTATAATCTCGTGCACTGTTCCTCATGAGCTGTCCATCACATTATAAAATAATTCGAGAAATATTAATATTGAAAACAATATCTGCACAACAAATTTGTCAGTTTTTTTTGCAAACAGCTGTATGCCGAGTGCACAGGATTTTTACAAATGTTTCTCCGATTTAAAACCATGCACTTTTCTTTCCCACCATTATTTTCTCTTAGAATTTTTTTCGCTTTTCGAGATTTCACTTCTCGCACCTTTCTCACTATATATCGCGTGTGAAGGATTTTTTCCGACTGTTTTCCAATTTAAAATCCTTTACTCTAGTTCTCCATCACTTTTTTTCTGTAACGTTTTCTTCTCTGTTTTAAAGAGTCTTTTGTAATCCAAAAGCCTGCACTCTACTTTTCGATTAACTTTTTTCCTACAAACTTGTTTTCCCTTTTGTTCACATTATTTTCGGATTTCGAATCCTTCACTTTAGTTTTAGATCAGTTTTACCGTATAAGATCTTTTTGGCTTTTTTCAGGACTTAAAATGCTTCACTTGAATTTTACATCATTTTTTGTATAAGATTTTCTCAGCTTTTTCTGCGATTTGAAATTCTTTAGGATTGGAAGCATTAAAAGGAGGATTAGATATATGGAACATGAGAACGTGATACAGTATAATAATATTTGTTACATTGAATAGCTTATTAAGATATGTATGCGAATAAAAATTGTAAATGAAAATCAATATGGATATCACATAGAGTTCTAGTAGCGTAGGTGAATGTTTCAGACGAACAGTTTGAATTTCATTAGTATGCATTCGTAAAAGAGTTCCTTTTGAATAAGATTTAATTCATTTATTAGTTAGAGCTGTGATTGATAGCTTCTATCGTACTAAATATTTATACAGAATTGTAAAGAGAATTAGATAACAGAACATATTTGTCGGTCTGATAGAAGAAGTGTGGCTGTAATCGGTTTTGTATGTCGATGCATGTATAAAACTGCCGAGAGCTAGCCGGACGATAGAGAAAGCTTCATCGGATGTATTAGTATAGAAAAATAGTCATAAAGAATGTGTTGTGAAGCGGAATGGTTCGTTGAGGATACTATTATGAACTGCATGACATATAGTGTATTTCTGGTGATTTTTCAGGTGTATGGAATCATACTGATACGAGTAACTAGGTTACCTTCTTTTTCAACCGGATGTCTTCCTGAATAATACACTAGTTACTTGTAATAGAAGGTCAAATAGTCATGAACGAATGGGGATAGTTATAAAAGTGGTTTTTGTATTTTATGTTACGTCGTCTAGTTTTGAGCAATCATCATTATACTATTGTAGTGTTGGCTTTTATCGGATTAAGTCATTCGAATCCGATCGGGTGCGTAATCCGACTAGTTCCGATGCGATTCCGTCTCCCGGTTTCCGATAATTTACGTATAGAATCCGACAAAATCCTATAAGATCCGATCGAATCGGACTCTCGGATTGGTTCACCTAGGAGACATTGCACGTAAGCCACAACCACTTTTGCTCAATCAATGTCTTCGATTTGGCTGATATTTTTACAGTAGATAGCCCTAACAGAATTAGGAATAAACTGAGAATTTCAGCTCAAACGGATGAGCCATTCTCGAGATAGAGATGATACAAGTAGAGGGGGTAGGCCACATTTAGTGCATTTTATAGAGCACCGCTTTCCAGTAAATTTTCATTTTCTAAAGAACAGTAAGAGGTATAACTGAGATTTTTTTACCATAGATACTATCGATGATGGGCTATCTTTTGATGGTATTAAAAGTATCTTATTGCTGGAAAATATTTTCTTGATGCTTTATACCATTTATAGAAAATATGTCCAACGTGTACAGAATCAATTGGTCGGATCAGTGCGCTAGGATATGTTGCGAATAGTTTCATGTGAAAGAGCACATCAAACTGCGTCGGATAGCGTTTTCAAAAACTTGTAGAATTGAATTTTTCTATAGAAAATTTTTTCAACAATATCTTTCTGTTTTAACAAAAAGTCTGCTTTTATAAAAGTAGCTGTACTCGGTATTTTCAACATATCATTATCATTAGTTTTTATTCTTGGAAAAGTAATTGTGTATTCTGATAGCCCATAAAATTCTCTACAATTCTATATACAAACATCTTAAATTATACTCGTTCACTAAAAAAATTTCAAGCACAGTAAAAACTTTTAGCGTAAGTTTTCTCAATTTATAGTTTTTGTTCTTTTTCTATTTAGTTTTTCAAAATTATTTCAATTGTAAGTAGTAACGTAACCAGAAATCGTCGGGTGGGTGGGCGCCGCCATATCGATTTTCAAAAGTTTATTAAGGCGATGCAGTATGTTTCTTTTTCACATAGCAAAGATGTAATAGTTCATTTACCTTACTTAGGGTTGACCAAAAGTCCTGAGTCCAGTTAAAAGACCCTGTCGGATGCGAAGACCTATTCAAAATTGAAAAGCCAATATACCATTTTGTAGAGCAAATCAAGATGCGTCGAATGGAGTATATTGAATCTGATCTTCATAAGACTTTAGTGGAACTAGAGTTAATTTACTAATAGACGGTCATGTACCCAAAAAGTTATAGTACATACAAAAACAATCGTAGATCACTGAAAAAGTGTATTTTTTTCTGTGAGAGATAAAGCAATCGGCGATGCCAAGTATATCAACTAGTAGCCCGTGAAAAACTCTACAAAACTGTATATAAAAATATTTTGCTAGAAATACCTTTCAATGACATTAAGATCCGTAATGATCAATAACTGATGATATTTTTGAGTACATGACCGTCTACTGTTAAATTGACTATAGTTTCACTAAAGTCTTACGAAAATCAGATTTAGTATATACCATTCGATGCGCCTCGACTTGTTCTTCAAAATGGTATATTTGGTTTCTCAATTTCGAATAGTTCTTCTTATTCGACGGGATACTTTAAAAGTTGGGCTACGGACTTCTGGTCAACCCTAAGTAATAACTACGTTTTAAAAATTATTATTTATTTACTAAGTGACAAAAAAATATCCATTAGCTACAAGACTTTATTTTAACAAAATTCGACTATTTTTATGCAAATCAGCAAAGTCACTCATGATTTCTTTAAAACTAATGACAAAGTTGTGTTCCACTGGTAAAACACATAAATCACTCAATCGATCATCTGATATTATGTTGCGCATAGTTGTTTTTAGTTTTATTCTACTAAAAGTTCTCTCACATGCGGTTAATGAAACAAGTATAGTTCTATCAGTGATGATAAGAGATAAAGGGTGTTCCAAAAATCTGGGCCAAAAAAAAATATAAATATCTTTATCATTGCTTCACTAATCTCCAAGGCTTTTTTGTTTGTTGGATAAAAGTATGTTCAAAGTTTTGTTTTGATATGTTGGGGAATTTTTGTTAAGGTTTGTTAAAAACGATTAGATTTATTATGATGAAATTCAGTTCTTTTGCAACATTTTTAAATAGATGATGTACTGCAAGACTTGTTTTTTTGAAACAGATAAATATTTTTTAAAATTCAAATAACGTACATGAATTCCCTTTCACATAAAAAAATTATTATTTGATTCCGTTAAGACGTAATTGGATAGTATTGATGTCTTTAACCACGGCCGTTTAATACTAGTATCTAGAAAAGTGCAAAAAGTGTAATAGGTGTTTTTCAGATATAACTAACTAGTAAAATGAAAAAATACTAATGGAGAATCATCCAAAGATGACAGTCCTACGGAGCAGAACAGATTAGAGGTATGTAAAAAGTTTTAGAAGGCTATCATAGAATCTAGCGGGCTCAGGAACAGGCTTACTGATTAGGAGGGATGGGGGGGGGGTGAGGATGTCCCCCCCCAAATTCGGATACTTTCTGCCACAATTTTCGATTGTGTTTCTGCTAAAGTTGCTTTTTTTAAAAATGCATAATCTTTTCTACTGCTGATGTCGCTGCATATTAGCAAAAACAGAGCGAGGGGCTTCAAGCTTGAGGGAGGTACGGTGTTTTTTTTTGGTCTTCACTACTTTGGTTTTTCCGGAAAACTTTAGTTTTGGAGTCCGAAATCCGATTTCGTGAAAGCTATGAGAAAAGTTGACTTTCTGCAAAATTTTCATTCCCCCCCCCCCCCCCAACCTTAGAAACAATCGGGAACCCTGCTCAGGAACGTTAGTTTAGAAAAATAGTTTTCTTGTGATACAACTCTTAGTAAAGCGAAACAGTTGAATATGCAGAATCGTAGAGCGAGCCGAGCTCTACAAGATGAGACGTAACAGACGTTTAGCAAAGATTTTGTTCAATTAAAAACGGCTCAATAGTGTTATTCACTATTGTGGATACATATATTGAAACCATCCATGGTATGTTTTATTATTTTTCGACATTGACTTTTTTTATACGAAAGCTTCCAGTCATATCAAACAAAGTTTCGACCATCCCTTTCTCAACTCGTAAAAGAACCTTGAATTTTCGTTGAGTAAAGATGAAGATATTTACATTTCTTTTTGGCCCGGATTTGGAACATCCTGTATTATTGTTGAGAATGTCTGTTCTAGTGGTAATAATTCATAATAAAAGTCGATAATATTTTCTAATTTTGAATCTATCGACATCGATTTAACAACTCGATTTCATCGTATAATGAGCAAAAATACGCTTTCATCTGCGCTACGAATGGTTTTAATATTTCAGTTTACAAAAAACTTTTGCTATCAGGACAAAGTGATATACCGATTAAAATTTCTGTATAATGAGCAGAAAAACATCTATTCAGCTGATAAAAAATTTGTTTTTTTTACATTTATCGGCGAGTGGGCGAACAGGTTCGGTGAGTGGGCTGAGCCTATCCATGTCCTACCTTGGTTACGCCACTAACCGTAAGTATAAGTTAATACAAAGGAAGTTATGTATTCTGATAGAGCGTAAAATACCGCATCTTCTGATATATTGTTCAAAAAATGAAGATATGTACATGGAAACTTAATACGACCTACAAATGGCACACTAAATGAAAAACCACATAAAATATGAGAATTCTGTTCATATTCAACAGCTTTTTATCACAATAGGTCAGTTTGAGACAAAAATAAATAGCATATCCGGAATCAGCATTAAAAAACTACATTAGATCAGACGTTTTGTGACAAAAAATTTTTTTATCAAAAACTGACCTGGAGGGGACGCGAGCGAAATTTTTGAAAAGAAAAGTGCAGTGAGGGGACCACAGGTCGATTTTTCATCGGAAGAAATTTTTACCTTGAACATAGCTGATCTAATATAGTTTTTAATGCTGATTCCGAATATGCTATTTATTTTTGTCTCAAACTGACCTATTGTGATAAAAAGCTGTTGAATATGAACAGAATTCTCATATTTTATGTGGTTTTTCATTTAGTGTGCCATTTGTAGGTCGTATTAAGTATCCATGTGAATATCTTCATTTTTTGAACAATATACCAGAAGATGCAGAATTTCACGCTCTATCAGAATACATAACTTCCTTTATATTAACTTATTACTTACAGTTGAAATAATTTTGAAAAACTAAATAGAAAAAGAACAAAAACTATAAATTGAGAAAACTTACGCTAAAAGTTTTTACTGTGCTTGAAATTTTTTTAGTGAACGAGTATAATTTAAGATGTTTGTATATAGAATTGTAGAGAATTTTATGGGCTATCAGAATACACAATTACTTTTCCAAGAATAAAAACTAATGATAATGATATGTTGAAAATACCGAGTACAGCTACTTTTATAAAAGCAGATTTTTTGTTAAAACAGAAAGATATTGTTGAAAAAATTTTCTATAGAAAAATTCAATTCTACAAGTTTTTGAAAACGCTATCCGACGCAGTTTGATGTGCTCTTTCACATGAAACTATTCGCAACATATCCTAGCGCACTGATCCGACCAATTGATTCTGTACACGTTGGACATATTTTCTATAAATGGTATAAAGCATCAAGAAAATATTTTCCAGCAATAAGATACTTTTAATACCATCAAAAGATAGCCCATCATCGATAGTATCTATGGTAAAAAAATCTCAGTTATACCTCTTACTGTTCTTTAGAAAATGAAAATTTACTGGAAAGCGGTGCTCTATAAAATGTACTAAATGTGGCCTACTCCCCTCTGCTTGTATCCTCTCTATCTCGAGAATGACTCATCCGTTTGAGCTGAAATTTTCAGTTTATTCCTAATTCTGTTAGGGCTACCTACTGTAAAAGTATCAGCCAAATCGAAGACATCGATTGAGCAACGTTATGCTAGAACTGGTCGTGGCTTACGTGCAATGCCTCCTAGGTATCTGTGAAAAAGTAAAATTTTCTTATTGAGATGAATAGGAATGCTTAATATAGTTTCTCACTAATCGTGTCCATATGGATCTCGAGTGTGAACATGTCTCCATTATTGGAAAAAAAAAGAATCCGTTTGGTCGAGCTGTAATGGAGATATTCAGATTTTTTTTTTGTCTGGTGAATTTTTGGACACGCTTTATAACTGTATTACATTTGCATCTTACTAAGCTCACCGCATATGACACTAACAGAACATTTTACAATACAGAATAACTACTAATTTGTCTCTAATCTACAATATCAGTTCATATCATGATCTACTAAAGTAAGCAACAGAATACCAACCAGCAAGCACTTCTAATCGGTAAAAACGTTGCATTACTAACTAATACTCCCAATATTCAGGTTTAACGAAGAATTTATTAAAGTCAGCTGATGAGATCCGTGATTGGATCGAAACGCGTCATGGCATGCTAAGACAACTTCTTGTGTTTGCCCTCTTTGCACGCACTTAAAGTGTAAATAAGGGCAATTCGCCCGTTTCGGTAATTTAAAATTCTTTGAATTTTTCTAATTCAAAGGTTTTAAATTATTTTATGCAGCTTATTAATGTCATTTGATGAGATAGTTAACTAGATTGAAACTCGGACAGTAGTAGATATTTGCTTTTATTCAGATCCATTACGCCCTACTCTACGTACACAGATTTAAGTTTATCTACTATTTTTGATGTAGTATATTCTTAATATTGAGAATTATATTTTTCATTTATATATGCAGATATTTTGTGTACTCAAAAAGTGAGTACACTCTAGAATCGGTCAGTGTGTCCGTCCGGTCGTTCGTTTACACGATAACTCTTCACAATTACATTCGATTGAGCTGAAATTTTGTGCACACAATTGTCTCATCAATATCTCGGTCGAGTTCGAAGATGAGAAGGATCCGTCAAGAAATAACTGAGTTATCGAAAAAATTGTCATTATTCACCAGACCATAACTGAGGGGGGTACAGGAATTTTTTCAAAACAATTTTTTTTCTCAAAAATATTTTAAATATACATGAATCGACTCAGTTTTTAACGCTGATTCTGAATATGATATTAGTTTTGAATGAAAGCGTAGTTTTTTAAGTGAAAGTTGCCTAAACAAGGTCCCAAAATGCACAAAAACTCTATCCACAAATGACATTGCCTAGATATGTCTCAGATGAGCAATTATTTTGGGATTTCCCAAATGTCTGGTTTTGTAGCTAATCGAAAGGACTATCGAAAGGTAAAAACCCGAATCGATAGCTCTTAATATTGGTGATTTTTTATGAAAATACTGATGCTTGTATCTACCATATATCTTTTATAAATTCATGAAGTTGCTTACGATCGTAATCCTGTTACACACAAACACAAACTCATTCAAAAATAACTCTTCTTATCAAGTTTGCCAAGCTGGACATGAATCTAAACTCAAATTTCTCTGATTTTTAAAGATATTATATCACTCTGAGAGTAGAGTCAGTGATCGCCAGATATGGGTGCATACTGTGTGACCCATGCTAGCTTAGCACGCCTGTATTTTCTCCTTACAATTTAATGACAACGGATGTATCGTGATGAGATCTATGTCTTACAGAAACAAAGAAATACAGGGTCTAGTGCATCACGTGAGAAAAGTCCAAATAACCCCTCTCGAAATATGCTATATTGCTGAATTTACGCAGTTTTTGGCTTATAATACTTTTTTTTATCCCATAACTTACTCCCTGAGCGTAATGAATTTATAGATTAAACTGTTTTCTATCCAATTGAGACCTTCTTTAGCTCAAAGGGTCAAATCGTTCATGAGACAAAGTTATTTTCTATTAATTTTTCGTAAGCTGGAGGGAGTGTGCGCCCACTGCCCTCCTTATTTACGCCCTTGGATGGAACAGTAACCAATAAAAATGAAGTTATGAGAAAAATGGTTTTTCATAAAGATAATTTGTCATGATAATTTTGGCGTTCAAACATTCCATAATTACTCATCTCATTCATACACTTTTTGCAGTACACGTAACTTTCGGATAAAATCTGAAGTTTTCGCATTTATTTTATATCCATGATGAGATTCTAAAAACGAGAATTGAGAAAAGCAGACTTCATCTCAGTTTTCATCTACAGATAGGTCAGTCTATTTTGAAATAACTTCATGATTTATCCTGTTTATCTGAATTTCAATGCACTAGTAGCGATAAGTTAATACAAGCGTTGATAAGTCAATAGTTGAACAGGACACTTAAGTACTGTATTACAAATCACAAAATGATGTGTTTTTCTGCTTATGTCCACGAATAGTATTCGACACTGCTTAGATAACGATCATTCAAATTATACCCACCAGCAACTAACAATTTTCCATTTGGTAAGATGGTTGCTGTATGATCGGATCGTGCAGTATCCATACTCTTAATAATTGTCCAAGTACCAAATGATGGATCATACAATTCAGCACTGTCTAGACGATTACCATCAGTCCAACTATGTCCGCCAGCCACTAACACTTTTCCATTTGTTAATACGGTTGCTGTGTGAGCAAATCGTGCAGTATTCATACTATTAATAGTTGTCCAATTATCTAATGATGGATCATACAATTCAGCACTATATAAATAATAACGAGTACCCGACACACCTCCACCAATAACTAATACTTTTCCATTTGTTAATATGACTGCTGTATGACCGGATCGTGCAGTGTCCATATTCTTAATAATTGTCCAAGTATTAGATGATGGATCATACAACTCAGCATTATATAAATAATAACGACCATCCACTGGAGTTCCACCAGCAACTAATACTTTTCCATTTGTTAATATGGTTGCTGTGTGACCGAATCGTGGAATATTCATACTTTTAGTAGTTGTCCAATTATTTACTGATGGATCATACAGTTCAGTACTGCTTAGACCATCAGCACTATGCGAGTTATATCCACCAACAACCAACACTTTTCCGTTTGTTAATATGGTTGCTGTGTGATATTGTCGTGCATTATTCATACTACTAATATTTGTCCACTTATTTAATGATGGGTCATACAATTCAGCACTGTTCAGAAATTCACCATTCGATTTAGATCCACCAACAACTAACACTTTTCCATTTGTTAATATGGTTGCTGTGTGATAAGATCGTGCAGTAATCATACTACTAATAGTTATCCAATTGTTTAATAATGAATCATATAATTCAGCACTGTTTAAATATGCACTATTTGAATTAGATCCACCAGCAACTAACACTTTTCCATTTTTTAATAAGGTTGCTGTGGATGTAATTCAAGTAGTGTATGTTTAAACAGTGCTGAATTGTAT
>JAJEKB010021111.1:661371-762734 GCA_022393335.1 Macrotrachela quadricornifera | reverse complement strand
TTGTATTGAATATATATTTTTTATTTAACAATTATTATATGCATATATCATAGAAATAAAAAAACATCTTTGGTTAAATAATAAAATCTTTATTATAAATCATTTTAAATTTATTAATTCAATATACGAATCTTTCAATGATAAAATGTTATCAAATTGGAGAAAGTTTCAAAGAATGTATTTTATATAAAATAAGATAACCAAGAATTATAAATTTAACACGTGAACAAATAATAGAAGCATTTTCAATAAAAATTCTTTCTAAACCATTACCACCTTCATATAAATTTCATGGAGAAAATCCAAATATTTTTGTGCATATTTATTATACACTTAGACTTACAGTTAAAGTTGAAGGAACGTTTAGTAATTATCATATCAATATTCCAATTATAACAGGAACTGAATCAAATTTTGATTTAAATCAACAAGAAATACTCAATCCTTTAAATATTACTTTTTCATCAAATCCTAAACAATCAATATTGAATGATAATGATTCACCACCTGACTATAATTCTCTTATGCAAAGTTTAGAATAAAATTATTCTTTTCTTGATTTGTAGTTGTAGTCAATAAATATATATCCATTGATTATTTCATCTTATTAACAAAACTTTGTATATATTCATGTAATGTAATATTATATATTGTATCATTCAAAGTACATCTAAGTAGAAACATAAAAGAAAATATTATGAATAACAAACGCGATTCTTTTTTGAAAGAAATATAAAAGTAAGATTTTTTGTTTTTGTTTCTCTTTAGGTGAAATAGGAGGAATAGAATAAAAAGATAGAACATAACTGACGAGATTAGTGCAAGAACACATCAATTCATCGATCTAATGATAAGATTACATCGAAAATTGTTGACAAATTTATTTATAAAGATCATACAAACTACTTAATTCGTTTATATTTATTTAAATAATATCATTATTCGATATTTCATTAGACATCCGAAAAAATTTATCCTTAAAGAACTTTTATCAGAGGAATTATTACTAAAAAACAAGTGTTAGTAAGTCCATTCAAAAAAGAACATTGACTTTCACTTCATGTAATTCGATTTCGAAAAACTTTAAAACTAATGCAATATTTTTGAAAACTAAATACTACAGTCTGTAAATCCCTCCTATCAAAATTTTTTGTAATCATGCTTAGATGTTTCTCTAATAAATGGATAAAATGTTTAAAAACAATTTCAAATGGTATAAATTCTTCTTCATGGTCTTCATCTTATCATAAGAGAAAAGCTTTTGTTTCACAACTTTATAGGACATTTAATGCATCATTTTTATTTTATGAAGAAAATCTTTTGAGTCCGATCTTGTTGAACATTTCACGATAGATGTAGTTCATACCTTTTTTTTAGAAAATCAAAGTCAAATGTCTCTTATCATGATCTGAACGAACTAGATACAATACAATTAAATTAAGTAGTGTGATTCAGATGTAATCTACAATAAAATTGAATCATCTTTGCAAAACAATGAAACCGAACAAAGCAATGGAAAATATGTATGAATAGGCAGATCAATGAAAGTAATGCCAGTCAAATATCCTGATTATTTTGAAATAGCATACTACTTCATCAAATCTTATAAAAATCATGGGTTTCGAAATGATCGATAGATAAATAAACAATAGTCAAAATAGTTTCCTATCTCAAAGTGCACTATATTGCTGCATTTTCTTGTCACTATAGAATAGAGTATAGCGGTTCCCAAAAAAATGGAACCGAACCGGAACCGCCACTTTGGAACCGGAACCGAACTGGGACCGATCTTTTGGAATGGGAACCGAACCGGAACCGATTTTTTTCAGGTTTGTGGAACTGGAACCGAACCGAACCGGGACCGTATTTTTCAGTCTTTTGAAACCGAAATCGGAATTGGAACCATAAACAGTCATTTCAAATAACTTAAGAAACTGGAACCGTTTTCACAATTACTAATGTCATCTATTTTTTTCTTGATATACTGCAATAGGATATGGCAGTTCCAAACAAAATTGAATTGAAAAATGAATCGGAACCGATCTTCTGGAATGGGAACCGAACCGGAACCGCGGTTCCGGTCCCGGGTAATTTTCGGAACCGCTGTACTCTACTATAGAAGCTTCGCTCAACTCTGATTATTGAATTACTCGTTATAGTAAGAATTCATGCTAACTTAAAGTTAAAGAAAAAACAGCTTTATTCGTTTAAATATGTTTGAGATCTTCAAGTGTTTATTACTAATAATTGAACTTAACACTTTTATTTTTCTATTAAACGACTAGAACGTATTTTGATACTGAACTTTTGGTTAATTTTCACACTCAATGTTTTACTCTACACTACTGCCGATTTTATTTTCAAATATAACTTTTTTCGATGTATAAAATTTAATTCTAGAAGAACATAAGGAGAGGAGACCAGTTGGAAAATATCAAAAGATGATTTATATATGTATATCGTACATGTCTGTTAGGTCCGAGAATTTTTTGAATCCGAACACAGACCCCGATCTGACCTGGATCCGGTCGATTCAATTTTTTGGACATGAATCTCAACATGATTAATAAAAACTTTCACACGTACACGATGAATAAAACATTGGATCCAAGATTTTCTAAACTCATACTTACCGGACTTTATAAAATTGAAGAAATTTCTATTTCTATCAATGAATCAATCCATACTACCCTTTTTTAATATAAATAAATTATTGTTCAGCTAGTGTTCTTATTGATAAAATAGATTATTTTATTATTCAATTAAATATAGGTTAAAATCAAATAAGAAATTAAAATTAAAATAAAATACGCACATATTGAATTTAAAAGCTATAACATACATAAAATATTCAAAGTATACACAAAACTAACAAAAAAAAAAACTTCAATATCAGCTTTTTAATGTATTAATAAACTGTCTTTTTTTTCTATCAATTCTAACATACCAAAAACAGATAAAATCTCTAAATTAATCTCAAAAAGAAATATTTATTTTTAGTAAAATTACATAAAAATAAAATCAATGAATATACATATAAAAAATAAGAAACTAAACTTCAGACAATCAGTGTTGTCAATTCCACCATGATCTCATTCCTAGCCTCTAAAATGAATACTCATTAGCCGTACACACTAACATGGAAAATATCTGACATCACTATAAAATGACTCATATCTAAGTATTTCATTGGTCGTGATACTACAAGAGCTAAATGTTCAGAATGTACGTCATCATCATTTCTGTTTGTTTTCTAATGATGTCATATCAACAATAATATTTCATTCCGTTGATTCATCTCTTCGACCTACACTAACCAGAAAAGAAACATATATTTATATATTCGAATGTAAATGAAAAACAAAATAAATAAAATATGGGCAATGATAACAGTAGTACAATTAAAATCAATGTTGATCGAAATGATTTGTTTTATTATTCTGGTGAAACAATATCTGGAATAGTTACATTAAATGTTACAGAAAAATATCTCGAAATACGTGAAATATACATAAATTTAATCGGTGAAATTGGTTATAAAACAAGGGAAGGTGTTTCAAGTGGTATTTTTGCATATACAACACGAACTGAACATCATCAAGTTCAATTTTATGAGAAAAAAGTTAGTTTATCTGGAGTTAGTATGCCACATCAAGAATTTATTTATGATCATGGACAATATTCATGGCCATTTCAAATTTCATTAATTAATAATCTTCCACCAAGTATCAATCATCATGATACATATCCACATGTTCGATATTATTTACAAGTTATTATCGATCAATCACGAGATATAAGAGATATAAGGGATACAACATATTTAACAATATATCCACATGTTAATTTATTAGAAAATCCTCTTTATTTATCTCCATGTATATTCGAATGTGAAAATAGAAAAAATATTACATTAAGAGCAACTTTTAATAAATTAGGATATGTTTTTGATGAAAATATTCAATTTACATTAGAAATTCGAAATCCACGAAAAATTTTAATTCAACATACTAATTTTTCAATGTTAAAATCTTATCGAATTGGTAAAAATTCTGGTCAAGTTATTGTATATAAAACAATTTTACCAGGAATTGTAAATTTAACAAATAAACAAATAATAAAAACATTTTCGATAAATATTCCTTTTATATCATTACCTCCTTCATATGAATTTCAAGGAGAATATCCCAATGCTATTGTTCATATGTATTATATACTTAAACTTACAGTTAAAGCTGAAGGAATATTTACTAATTGTCATATTAAAATTCCAATTATGATAGGAACCGAACCAAATTCGGATTTAAATGAACGACAATCAATCAATCCTTTAAGTATTCCTTATTCTTCAAATCCTCAACAATCAATATTGAATGATGATTCACCACCTGACTATGATACTGCTGTACAAAATTTATAATAAAATTTTTTTGTCTAATTTATATAAATATATATCATTTATCGATCTATTGTTTCGTGTTATTAACAAAACTTGGCAGAAGTTCATGTCTATTTATGTAATGTTGTAGATTTCCAGTGAAAAATATCCGTTAAAAATAACGGTAAAGAACGTGTTGCTGAAAAAAAAGTTAACTTTTTTGAATATCTGTAACCAAAATACTAGGAATCAAGCTGTAATTTTTAGTGGTGCGAGGATGACTCATCTACAGTATGCCAAAAAAACGTTTCAGCTCAGACAATGGATTAGGGGAAAATCAGTAAACGATCTTATTTTGAGAGGGAAGGGTTCAAGTGATGAGAAATGATCGTCGAAAATCTTTCCGATACTTTTCCGGAATTTTTGAATGTTGAAATTTGAATTCCAGATTTTAGAGTTTCACATCTGGTAACCCTGATTAATATATTTCAAAACGGCTATTTTGTAGAGAAAAGTCTGATCTCCAAAACCTTTTAGGAGATTTTTGAGATATACTTAAACACTATAAATAACCCTCGTTAGAACATTGTAACGAATATTTTTTCTAAAACCAAAAAATGTTATTTCTTTTATCATATACAATGTTTTATCGAGATTTTTCCAAAGTATTTAAATATTTTTGAAAATCCGATTATATTGTGTTGTAGAGCAAAATTTCCTCTACGAAATCTTCTGAGCTACATTTCTCTATAGTGCAACAGTTTTAAGATATGCTAATTCTAACAAAAATTTCTTGTTTGAAAGTTGTGTTTCTGACACAAATCATTTACATCGTATGTCTCAAAATATTGGAAACTATTTAACATAATAAAAATCTGCTTGTTTTGTACAGAATTTGACAAGGAATATTTTTTAAAGAAAAAAACTTTTTGTTTTGGACTATATTAATAGTAAAATAGATGTAAAATACTGAGAGGTCCATTCATTATGCGCCAGCCGTTATTTAATATATTTACGAAGATTTGAAGCCAAAAGAAATATTTCATTCCGACATGGATGTTAGTACTGTGACACGAATAAGATTGAATAATTTTAAAAATGATTGACTATTTTTACTTGACATTCATATTGATTTATTTGAAAAGTATTTATTTCGATAGTAGATATAGTGTGTTTTATATTTATTTTTTCAATTCGAATTTTTTCATATAAATCCCGTTTTAGTTAAAAGTAATTTATATACAATAAATTAAACCAAAAAAACATAACATTCTTTAATATAACGACGTATTTTATCATCATCATTACCGTATGTAGATTCATATATTTCGTTTAGAATTTTTATTTATGTCCTCTTTCATAGATTTTTATTTTATGAATGAAAATAAATATATATAGAATTGTTCTCGAGAAAAACTCAATTCAAATCACTATTTACTACATATATAAGGTGCACCAAATGCAAAAGTTGACTAAAATTTTTTTTCTTCGCAATTTATATATGGTTCGATAGAGCTCGTGGAGCTCTACAAAACTGTATATATGAAAAATTTTCTAGACCCTTTTTTGGGTTAAAAAAATCAAAAAAACTTCATATCACGAGAATTCACTCATTTTTAAATAACTTCTGTTTTTCGCAATTTTTTGCTTGCTAAGGACGTTTACAAATATACTCATTAGATGCAACATAAAAAACTGCATATAATGATATAATTCATATAAAACATAATAGGATAATCGTTCATCATAAAATAGCCCTCAATCCTAATAGTTAATGATTTAAAACCGATATTTGATTTGATAGAAACATTCTTTTACAACTATTAACAGTATTTGAATACTGTATCAAGATACGTTTTGATGAAAACATCGAATGTCATGAACACTCGAGCTGTCATTATGAAAAAGGATCACATGAGGATGTTTTATATATATATTGTATTATTTAACTGATTATTGTCCTTTTCGTTAGCGACGTGTTTTGGTGACGCTCTTTTAAAATAATTGAGGGATAAATGTACATTATTTAAATAACCAATAGAACTTTTCTAGTAAAGTATACTATCGTTAAAAATAAAGTCCAGCTTTATTTCTCATAACAATCATATTCGGCTTTGCACATATACTATTAAACTTTTTCTCTCTATAAATGCCTTACACGCCGAAACGGCAATCCCACTGTTTAAATGCTGCTAGACAACGTTGGTCTAATGAAAATCGAGATCAAGATCAGTGTTTCCAATGGAAATGTTGGGCAAAATGTACCTGTACATTTTGCGTCCGAGAGTAAAGTGTATATGTACACTTTGATTTTAAAAACAAAGTGTACTGAAAAACTTTTATAATTTAGAAAAAATAATGAAATGTTATTTTTGTTCATAAATTATATCAAATAATATCATGCATATAAATTATATAAAGATGTACTATTTTATAAATTTGAGTAATTTCGCAACAAAATAAAACACTAACAAGTTTTCACGAAAAAATATTAAAATTTACTATATCTATAGCTTGAAAATACCATATCAGCAACATTTCAATTGTCTTTATCATCATCATTTTTTTAAAATGTACACTGAATTTTTTTAACAAGATGTACTATGCACACTTTGTTTTTCTGAACAAAGTGTATATCAGAGTGTACACGATAAACAGCAGGTGTACAATACATTTTGCTCCTGCTGTGTACACTTGCCATTGGAAACACTGTTTGGGGAGGGGAGGTATTTGGCCACTTTCGAGGTTAAGAAAGTGCGTGAGCAGGAAAATAATGTTTGGAATCGATAGAACTCGTCGAGTTATATCTGGAACCACTCTTCTCTTTTTGGAATCGGTCATTATAGCGAATCGTATGCGGATTTACTAATTGATAAGCCTTGTTTTAGCTAATTTTTGCATGTTTTTTGCACTTTTCCAGCTTAGGAAGGTGCTAAGACAAAATTTGAAGTGTGGAATCGATAGAGCATGTCGATATGCATTTGTAACCGGTCTTGGTTTTTTGGAATCGGTCAGAATATCGAATCGTATGCTAAGATAACCTACGTATATCTCTGACTACATTTATTTAATTTATATCGTCGCTTTAATCATTTCAAGCTACAATATTCTAATTGAAAATCCTATCTGGAGGAATTAATTGTTCAAAATTGATGATCGAATAGAATAGTTGACTGATAAAGAGACAGCGATAAATTGTGAACCTGCATCCAGATATTAATGGATTTACTGAATTACTATATCCTACCTTCCGTCTATTGTAGATTGTTTGATGCATTAAAATGTATTTATTTTCGAAGAGAATTTTTGTAAGATTTTCATCAAGATTTGATAAAATCTCTTGTGTATTCTTTTAACAATATATTAAAAATATGATTTGAAATTTAACTACGAAGTTTCAAGTATTTCTTCGGTATTAATTATATGTCGAATATTTTTGGAAAAACATTGTGTGTGAATGTCTTACAGAAGGAAGAAAGCTGAACTTTAGAAATCAATAAATCTACTTTTTAGCCCGAGCTTCCTGAATTCGGTTCAGGATTATCAAATTAAAATTTTAGATATCATGAGTTTTTTGTCAAAAGTCAGAAGTTTATAAATAGAAATTTTTTTCCAAAACAAGACACTTTTTTCAAATTTCGAACGTCATCTAAGAGATTTTTTCTAGATAAATAGCATCTTTATGATAAAATTTACACGTTCTTTCGTTTTCTATTGAGCTCAATGAAAAAACTTTGTTGTTTGGATGTAATAACATCTCCAATTCCACTGTTTACAACACAAAACTTATGAATTACTTTTATATTCTTATATAAATACGAAAAACATGAAATTCTAAGTATTTTTTTTTGAGTTCTCATTCATAATGCTTATTGAGTTTTTTTAAAAATGAAAATAAAGGAACAAACTCCATACTGGGAATAGTATTTCAATGAGTACAAACCATATCTTTTGAGGTTTTTCGTTTCGATTCTGTGAAATTCTTATCTATTTAGCTTGTAATCTCAGGAGTATTTTCTCGAAAAAGAAATATTGATCATAAACAATTTTTAGTTTTACTGTCATAATTACAATATGTAGTATACATAGAATTAGTTTAAGAAAAAAAACGGAAATGACATACTTGTCAGGACTGTCATAAAACAAAAAGCTTCGAAATCTCTTGAATTTAACGATATCCTCGAAAACCTGTAAATTAATAGAAAATCTTGTGAGTGCTTTAAAATTATTAATGACTTACCAGCTGTCTCTATAATCTATTGGAAATTAAATTATCAAGTTTCTGTTCTTTTCCATTTGAAAATAATGCAATTCTATGAGTCATAGACAGAAAAACATAAATAATCAGTCATTGATAAATAAAATTTAGAAAAAGTAAAAAAGAGAGCTCAAAATAAACACATAATGAGACACGCATGCTATTTTTTGGCATTTTCAGAAGTTAATCGAATACTAAAAATTTCTCGGTCTTGATAATCCTGGTTAGCACCAGTTGAGTGTGTGCATTTTCAAAGTAGTTTTTAATCAAACTGCATCGTTCAAGTTTTTTGCAAGGTAATCTTTGTATGTTAACATCTTTGAAGTACACTAAGACACACTCTAAAAAAAATTCGGTATTTGTTACTATCGGAAACTCTTTTAGGGTTTCCGAGCGTCTCGGCAACCCCAACAAAGGTTTCTGAATGGCTCGGAAACCCTAAAAGAGTTTCCGATAGTAACAAATACCCAATTCTTTTTTAGAGTGCATTGAGTTGATTATTTTTGCTTGTAAATATATTTAAACTTCGGTTTTTTTTTTTGCTATAAAAAATGAATGTTTTCTTTGTTTCAGTGTGGAACTTCATAAAAGAGAAGAACTGGTGTTGTTATTGTTCTTATTTTGTTGATAAATCTATAGTAGTTATAATTTTTACTTGTGTAGAACTATTCTTTTTTTTTTATTTTTGTACTTAAAAGATATGAACTGGATAATGTAATAAAAAACTTTTTTTCTGAATGTCTTTTATCGAAATAATAGAAAAAATAACTTTATCCACTCGACTCGACTCGTCCAAATGCTTCTGTCTCCGTTGTTGTACATGTTGACTACACAACCGTGTTTTTTTTCTTTTTTTCTATACTTGTTAGTGTACATTTCTCCGTTATCTTGTGTTTTTTGTGATTCTTCTAGTTCTATTCTTGTCATCGTTATAGACAGGGATATATCTTGAGGAGAGAAAGAAAAAAGAAAAGAAGTTTTGCGTCAATCGTTCTAAGATATACAGTTGAAACTTATTATGGCTGATCGTCGTATTGTTACTGTTGTTGGAGCAACTGGCGCTCAAGGAAGTGCAGTTGTTCGATCGCTGATTGAAACAGGAAAATATAAGGTAATCAACAATTGTTGATGTTTCAATATCAATCTTTTTTTTTTATGCTTGTAAAAAGATTCGTTGTTTAACACGTGATTCAAACAGTGAAAAATCTCAAACAATGAAATATTTAAGTGATGATATTGACATGGTGATGTGTGATATCAATAGGAGTGATGATGTGCAACGTGCATTCAAAGATGCTTGGGCTATTTATGCAGTGACAGATTTCTGGACATATTCCGATCAATCTAAACTTGAGATGCAACAAGGTAGGCGAATGGCTGATATTGCCGCTTCACTAAATCCGACACCTTATTTTATCTTCAATGCACTTGAAGATGTGAATAAAGTGAGCGGAGAAAGATAGTAAGTAGCTTATTTCATATTTTCTCTGATTTACTGGTTTGATTAATTACTTAGTAATGTACCACATTTCTCACGGAAATCGAGATTATGCGATTATATCAAACGACAACATCCGGATTTAAAAACGATTTTTATTGAACCTGGTTTTTATATGCAAAATTGGCAAACACTTTTCAAACCAACTAAAACCGATGATGGCACACTGGTGTTCACTGCTCCCATTGATTCCCAAACGAAATTGCCTTTATTAGACATCGAAGACATAGGTCCTGTAGTTCGTGAAATTCTCACTAATCCGGAGACATTCATCGGTCATGATATTTGCATTTGTGGTGAAACTATTCATTTTGCGGATATCTCAAAAGTCTTTACCAAGGTCACAGGAAAAGCAGCGATATCAAAAACAATCAATGAAGAAGAATTTCGATCAATGCTATATCAAATTCCGACAGCCGCTCAAGCTGATCTAGTTGATAGTTATAAATGGTTTGAAGAATATGATTGTTATGCGAAAGACAAGGATTGGACAACGGGACAAAAGCTAGGGAAATTAAAAACCTTCGCAGATTGGCTCAAACAGACGGGATGGCAAGGTGATTAGAAACCGTTCACAGCAAATTCATCTCGAAGAAACACTTTTTCGACGATTCACTATCTCTTTTTCGAAATAAATTTTAAAAAACTCCCGAGAACCAATGATCTAAAAGAAAAATCCATTCTAATCTAAATTTTTCCTTTGTTCGCCTATTTATAATTGAATAAAAAACTCTCACATTGTCATTCCATCATTTTAATATAATCACTCTTTGTATCAATAAGTTAATTGTGTAATTGAAATAGTGCTTTCAACATTAAATTATGCCAGATAACAACAATATGTCGTTCAGATCGATCGATTTTTAAAGGACAATTATAGCCCGACTAAGTATAGTCTAATGTCTCTATATCGAACCTGGTTATTTGATAGTTTAATTTCTACTATGAATCCTGTATTCTAATCCTGCTATTAATCAAATGATCAATCAGGCATAACTATATAGCATATATGATCAACGTCCCTACGAAATATAGGTAATAGACTAGTGTACATAGTGAAAATAAATAGAGGGATCAAGAACAAAAGTAATCAAAGCAGGGGCTATCAGATGAAAAGTTTTTAGCTTAAGGGGCGGGATCAGGAGCAGATAATGACACATGGCTGTCGAATATCATCATCATTCTCGTTGCATAAAAGTGTTATTATCATATCTTAACGATTATATGAAGAGTTTATCATGGCAGATCTAATCATTATATTAACATGTTTTTCGAACGTTGGCCTCTCGTGACTATCACATAATCTCTGCATAGAAAATATGAATGAAATAAAATTTAAAAATTCTGTCTCGAAAAGAGAAACTGTACTCTTTAACAGATGCGCTTTGACATGTTGATGTTTTAGAAGTCTTCCATGAAGAATGAAAGATTAACTATTCGCGTATCTGGACTCTATATATTAAGAAAGAGTTTATTATCAATATAATATGATAGTCGGCTTCCATGTTTAATGATCTTTTCAATAGAGAGTAATTAGACCAATTTGAAAAAGATAATTAATGAACGATTTCTTCGAAATAATCAATATAGTTCTGCACTATTCGTAATTCTAGGAACGTTGGTATAAATCTGTCCACCACTAACTAACACTGTTCCGTTATTTAATACAGATGCTGTATGATACTGTCGTGACTTCATCATGTTATCAGTAGAAGTTCAAGCTTCCGCTAATGGATCATACAACTCAGCACTATTCAAAGCACCGTGATCATCCGATCCACCGATAACTAGCACTTTTCCATTGCTTAATACTGATGCCGTATGAGCTGAAGGTACATTGATCATGTTACCACTAGGTGTCCAACTTTCTGTTAAAGGGTTGTATAACTCGACTTTATTTGAACGGAATCCACCAGTAACTAACACATGTCCATTGTTTAATATGGATGCTGTGTGCTCAAGCCGACCATTTGTCATATTAACAGTGCTCTTCCAGATTCCTGTTAATGGATTATACAACTCAGCACTATCTAGAGACATGAGATTGTAACTGCCACCAGCAGCTAACGCTTTCCCATTTCTCAATAGAGATGCAGTATGCGAATAGCGTGGAGTGATCATATGGCCAGTGTTAAACCATCCTAAAGGAAATATTCCAAGTCGATTTAGATATAGATAAAATAAGGATGTGCTATTTTTAACACAAAATGTTTCAAAAGTCTTCAAATCGAAAATAGACCATGTTTCGCGAACAAATTTCACTAGATTGCAATGATGATCGACTAAATTCTTCTTTCTCAACAAAAGATTATCTAGTCTCAAAAATTATTAGTTATGGTCAAGGAATACTTTTTTGTATTATGGTCGTTAGAAGCTAATTCTCAAATCTCTTAATTTTCTCAAAAAGCGTCTGTAAATCTTTGTTTTGATCCATGGAAGAGGATAGTGTCCATATATTCTATTCATCTATACACGTCCACATTCACCTATTGTATATGATGATCAAAATTAGTAGAGATACTGATCATTTCTGACTTACGTGAATAACTGAGACACAGGAAATATATGTTTCAAAGTAATGAATATGATTTACTTATGAATATTCTACTATTTTGTCACATCTTTGTATTGTACAGAATACTCCAGTATGATAATATTTCACTGCACAATTCTCGTTATATAACTCTCGGAAGCAATTATATAATAAATAGAAAGAAAACTACAATGAGTCGTATGATGATATCTTACCCGATATATTTGTTGTTGGTATCGGTGTTGTTTTCTTTGATATAAATGTTGTCGGTATTACACTTGGTATTGCAATATCCATTGAATTAACCCTTTCAGGACTGATTTTTTTTCTGTTGAAAATCGCTTTCATTAATTTATCGAATTTGATTCAAAGTCTCTTCATGCAACAATGTTTATCGCATCTGAGGATCTGGCGCTACTGTAATGGAGTTCAAAAATATGTTTTGATTTTCAAGGCTATGATCAGTTTAAACTAGAACTATTGTAGCTAATCGATTAGACTCGTTACGTCTAGTATAACTCATATAATAACCGATATTCTGTGTAAATTCATGAATTTTTAAAATCTCTTTCTGAAAAAGCTGCCGCCGTCATGAACATCTCCGTTTCTGTAAAACTTTTATAGTATTCAAAGAAACAATTTTCCTCATCTTCTACCGAGAAAGCTGGTTTGTAATTAGAGCATTCAGTGACTGATCGAACTTGCACTTCTTCTATGCTATAGTAGACACATATCTCCCCTGTTTCGTTGACAAACCAATGCATTTCATCTTCGACCTGAACAGCAGATTGTAGCGATGCTAATTTACGCTCCTTGTCTGGGGAAGGTGTTCTAAGACATATTCGCTCAGTCCCACAGCAAAGCGACTTCGCCACTGAAACCAAACAACTCAAGTATTATAATTCATTCTACTAATTAGTTGTAGCAGATAAATAAGTTAGCTATAAATTCATTGAAGAAAAGAAATGAAAAGCCGAAGACAATTTCTTCCAGACTTTCTCTCAAAGATGAAACAACATGTCAGAAGAAGAGAAGGAAACTATGATGTCATAGTAAAATTATATAAAGAAAAGCGAATGTCTGAGAAGATTATATACAGAATCAAGAAAAGATATGTATAATATGACAGTTAAAGTCCTCCATGACTTCCTCGTATAAGAAGTTTGAACACTTAAGTGTAAACGAAATGTTTTCCCCATCGGACAAATAGGTGGTACAACCCTTGTACCACGGTCCTGAAAGGGTTAAACATCCAGCCTGAAACTAATGTAACTAGTTAAGACCGGCACCCTCACCCTCATAAATCATATCATTCTTCATCTTATTCAACTATGCACTCACTATTTAACACAGACACTCATGAAATTGTATCTTCAGTAGAATAAAATCGATGATAAAGGGCCGCAGCATTTAGCTACTGCTTTAAAACGAAACAAAATAATATGAATTATATCAATCTACTTCTTAATCATCTTTGTACTCACTATTTTACGCAGACAATAACCGCATTGGAGCTCCACTAGTCTAACATCAGTTTTAGTCTGGAACAGCATATCAAAGAACTCAAAAAGAACGTGTCATTGAAGGAACGAGTATGATTGTTAACAAGAATGATGACAATGGCAGCAATGTCTTTTTATGAGATGATTAAATACACTTCTAGTTTTTATACATGAATAATTTTTCATGAAACGGATTAATTTGTCTTATGACTTCTGTTTAATAAATGCTATCGAGAAGGATGATGCGTTCTTCGATATCAAGTAAAAAAATTACTTGGGGCAATCCAAAAGTAGTGTCGCCAAGGTTTTATTTTCTTATAGTAGGTAAAAAAAATTTCTTTTTTTTATGAATAGATAGAGCGTCTTTCACTCTATCTTTCTATACTATTTGATTGATCTTCGTTCAATATTAGAATAAAAATTCTTGGTTAGAACTGTTTTTGTTGGAAGGTGGTCGGCGGCATTAGGTGGTAAAAAGGCCTATGGATTAGATGGCAGAACTTTATATTTCATAGTTTGTTTTTCCCAGCGATATTTTATTGAAAAACCAAATATATCATAAGATGCAGCGTGAAAAGCTCTAGAATCTACAGAGTACAACTTATTTTAAAATATGCTTTTTCTTTTCAAAAAATCTACTTGAACCACCTTTCACACTATGAAGGAAATCATTTTTTTCGGAGTGTTTAAGTGGTTCACAAAGATGCTTTATTTTTTTCTAAAAGAAAAAGCATATTTTAAAATAAGCTGTATTTTGTAGAGGATAGAACTTTTCACGCTGCATCTTATGGTACGTTTGGTTTTTCAATAAAATATTGTTAAGAATTAAACTACGAAACATAAAGTCCTACCATCTAATATATAGGTCTTTCTACTACCTAATACCATCGGCCACCTTCCAACAAAGAGAATTCTTACTAAGAATTTTTTATTCTAATATTGAAAGAAGATCCATCAAATAAAATTAAAAGAAAGAGTGAAAGACGCTCTATCTATTAATAAAAAAAATTTTTTTTACTTACTATAAGGAAATAAAACCTTGACGATACTACTTTTGGATTGTCCTAAGTATGTTTTCGTTTATTACATCCAATCTAATGTTAGTACAAATCGTGTGATTGCTGTGCTTCTTATGGAAACAAATAGTTATGAAAATTTAAATGGTGTAACAGTTATTGCAAGCACGAATCGATCTGATTATATTGATCTAATATATACAAATAATTAGAATTATTAATATGAGACAAAACAAAAAATGATTTGTTTCATTTTCCATAGATATTATTGCAATCTAGCAGCCCTTTTCATCATCTTGTTTATGTTCCATTGTTTGATGAATAAATCGATGTTGGAATATTTCAGATTCAATATCGTTACAAATCAATTAATCTTCATATTGAAATAAAAGCTTAGTTGCATTGGCAAAAACTTAATTAGATGCAAACACTACCGCTATTTGTGTTTAAAAGATAAACGTCGAAGGACACATAGCGCATTTGCTTTATCAGTCAAGCTATGAGCCAAGCTTGAAAACGAAGTCGGAAATTTCGCAAAATGTATATATTCCCAGGACGTCCATTCCAACCGCCGGAAACGACTACAAAACGATGCAATACGGCATTAACTTTCACCGTTTTTCGCCTTATGTCTATACATTTCTGAGTTGCCGGATTACGGCGACGTTTTGATACCGCTTTTTGCTTTTTCTATCGTTTTTTCACCGTTTAAGACTGTTTACGGCGCTGTTCTCTTCAACCTGGGTTCTTGATTTTCGAATCTAAAAAAAATGTTTTATTGAATTTATATTATTAATTTTTACTCCATACAAAAAACAGCTTTTGTGAATTATCAAAGATCGAAATTTTTTTAATGATAAACAGTCTATACAATTCATTACTAACTTATTGTGACGGATAATGTAAAATTAAAAGTTGCATATTATTTCTACAATGTCGATTTTTTTCGTTAGTTTTCTTTCGAAAAGAAAAAAATATTTTCTAGATTTGTTTTAATCCTGCTTAATAAGAATGACTGTCCTTAAACTCTAGAAAACTAACTATCTCATTTATAGTCAAATGACTTTCAATCGGGTGAATATTCTCAAGTCTATTTTGTTCTTTTCGAGAGAGAGAGTGTGTGTAATGGCCAACTGGGAAACATATTTTCATTATTTTTCGTTGGTTAAATTAATAATATACCAAACATTCATGCTGAGAGGTATTTAGTTCATTCAACATTTATTGGTAGAAGAAAAAAAACTTGTCTTTTTGTTTTGTATCATGTTTTTTTGGATTTTGATATCAATATAATGAGTTTGTCGCAACCAGATAAAATCGGTTCAAGAAATTTACGGAAGCCCGATGGACAAAGTATCGATGATGAAGAAGAGACAAAAATAAATAGACTTTTTATATGAAAGAAAACAGTTTTTTAATAGGAATCTGATGCTGTATTATGTTACTTGTTATCTTACTGGTATATGTATATTATAAAACATGAGCATTTATGCTTAAAGATACATTTGTACGGAGTTTTCAAACAAGCGTATACATATCCCTGTCAACATTTTATTCCAGCAAACGGCGCAAAACCCGACTAAGTCTTGAAATATAGAGAATAAGAACAGAATTGATTTCGTGGAATCGCAATGAATTCTTTCTTCTTTCACTTCTCCAGTTTCAGCAATCCATCGAGCATTTTACACACGTGTCAGACTACACTGGTAACAAAAGTCTCGCCTCTCTTTTTATTCAGATGAGAGCAAAATATGATATCTTAGCGGTTGTTGATATGCATCACCCTTTCTTTCCACTTGTCAAGTTGAAAGGAATACAGAAACTCACAAGACGATGTTCGACTGAGAGTTCAATTCCTCTGACACACCAATGACGAGTGAAATATTACACGCCGAAAATAATTCAATGCAACGTCAAAGGCTCGTTCAAGATTTTCTTCTTGTCTGGTTAGATCCAAACAGTGATATTTTCAATGATGATAAACATGAAGCTATGACTCGTGTTCGATGGACGAATAGACCAATCAGAGTATTCTTGAATATTGACCAATGCGTGGAACATTTGACTGAAGTTGAAGATGAACGAATCTGGTTAGTTTTATCCAATGCACATGATTTTCAGATCCTTTCTATCATTCATGATTTGCTCTAGCTTGATTCCATTTATGTTCTGGATGATGTCACCATGGAGATTGGTCAATGGAGAAAATTTCATGGAATCTTCCGGGATATGCAAGATCTGGTCAAAGCATTAGTTCGTGACATGAGGGAATACTGTCCAGAACTTCCAATAAGTATCCTTTCTTCCATAGATATATTACGAAAAGATTTTAACGTACTTCCACCAGAATTTCTTTACTCTCAAATACTGAAGGAGATTTCACTCGATCTTGAGTTACATGCAGATGCCAAGGAAGATATAGTTAATTACTGGTATGAAAAGTATGCTGAAAACGAATTTCAGCTGGGAGAGAACAATGAATTCGAAAAAAAACTATACTCCCGAATCGGCTATTTGTTGATATACGAGTAAGACTTTCGTTTATAAAATACTCAATCAAGGTTTACGTACCATGGATGTCGATGTTGTGATGAAGATGAGCTTTTTCATGCGTGATTTACATCGACGTCTTGAGCAGTTATCTTATCAACAATTCACTGATCGACCAGTATTTACCGTTTATCGAGGCCAACAAATGAATCATGAAGATCTGAACAAATTACACCACAGTGAAGGAAGTCTACTTTCATTTAACTGTTTCCTCTCTACGAGTCTCGATCTCAAAGTACCGAGCATGTTTTCTGATGTTAAAGGAATTCCTAACATTGTTGGAGTTCTCTTCGATATTGAAATCGATCCACATCATACTCGTGTGCCGTTTGCTTCGTTGGACAATGAGAGTCAGTATCCTGATGAAAAGGAAATTTTATTTTCTATGCACAGTGTATTTCACATTGATCGAGTGGCAGAAAATCAGAACGAAGGTCGCTGGGATGTAAAACTGATATCAACAACCGATGATGATGAACAGTTACGGATACTGACAGACTACCTGCGAGTAGAAACTAAAGGGGATACTGGCTGGCATCGCTTGGGACAATTATTGATTCGAATGGGAAAATGGAAGAAAGTAGATGAAGTCTATCAAGCTTTGCTCGCATCTACTTCGACTACAAACCCCATCGACCCGGCTCTTTTCAATAACCAACTTGGTTTTATTTGGGGAGAGAATGGTAATTATGAGAAATCACTGGCCTTCTATCATAAAGCACTGGAAATAACTCAAAGAAATTTTCCTACCGATTATTTAGATTTGACTAAGGCCTACAATAACATCACTTCAATCGAACAAACGTTTCGAATGCATCAAAAATCTCCAATTCCAATTCAACAAGATTTAGTCACTATTTACAATAATATCGCTAACATACATGACCGCATGGGTAACTTTTTCATGACATTGACTTCCTTTAACAGAGTCTTGGAGTTAAGTCAAGACTCCTTTCCATCTAATCATCCTATTCATGCTAAAATACAAAGCAATCTTGGTCAACTCTCTGATCATGAAGGAGACTATCAACAAGCATTGATATACTATCAAAATGCTTTAAGGATCTGTCAAAGATCGCTTCCTGCTAATCATTGTGATCTCGCTCATATTCACAACAATATTGGTGATATGCACGGAAAGCTGGGACATTATTTCAGTACACTTATCTCTTTTCGATTAGCATGGAAAATTCAGGAGCAAGCACTCCACCCTAATCATGCTGATCTAGCCCTGACTTACAATAACATTGGTGTCGTACATTGCCAAATTCAAGACTTCTACCATGCACTTCTATTCTTTAGAAAGACGCTGGAAATCCAAACACTGTCTCTTCCTGTCAATCATCCTTCAAAGATGAAGAGCTACAATAACATATAGGCAGTTATAGACAAGCATTGTTCTATGCCGAATAAGCTTTGAACATCTGCCAAGACATTCATCCCCCTATTTATCGTGATCTGGCACAAATCTATGACAATATCGGTTCAATCTATCATAGTATGGCAAGCTATTCTGATGCACTTCGAGCTCACCACCGGGCATTGGACATTCACAATACATATATCCATCTGATTCATCCGGATATCGCTCGAATTTACAGCAATCTTGGTATGGCGCAGGTTACAATGGGTGCGTGTTCTTCCGCTCCGCAATCTTTGAAGCGTGCCTTCGACATCGGTTCACCATTCTTACCTCCAAATCATCCATATGTGCTCTTCTATCGACAAAACCTTGCCTTGTTACAAGGAAAACCTTCGTTTCCTTCTCAATAATAACGCAACAAATCAAGTCCGAATTATTGTCTGTGGGAGATCTCGATTTTTTTATTTAGCGTTGCCATGTGACACTCGTAAGTAGTTACGTTATGGATAAAGAAAAAGAGTAATCATTTGTTTTTTGTTTCTATGTAAGTGTAAGCTACAAATTTTATACAAGAAGCTTTTTACGTAATTCACTTTTATCTGCGAAGACTAAACATAGAATCAGCTTGTGGGACTATAATCAATCATGATTATATATCGAATCAGATCCTTGCATTTTGTTTTGTTATGCAGCTGGTAAGTAGATTGAAACTATATTGAGTATGCAACCATATTTAATGTTGGTCTGATTCTGTGTCTTTCCGATATAGGGTGCAACTGATGCAAAATTCAAGTAAGTTTATTTTAAAATTTTTTTATATATGCTGATTCATCGTTTAACGCTGCTCATGAATATCACCTTTTAAATGTTTAAAACCCATTTCTTCAAGGAAAAAAACTAACCTTTTTCCAGGGGGTAACGACTTGATTTTGAGGTAGGTATCTAATGAATTTTATAGCAAATAAAAGCGCATCAAAAAACTTTTTAATAATGAACTTACGAAGTTTTGAGAAATTTAATACATTTTTGCCGTAGAAAGTAAACACATCAGTGATTGACAAACTAAAGTAAAAATTTTTTATTGGGCATTTTTATATAGTTCGACAGAGCTCATCGAGTTCTACAACAATTGTATGTGTTAAAATTTTTTTTAATCTTTTTCCTGAGGTAAAAAATTGGAAAAACTATTTCGAAAACCACAAAAAATATCAAAAAACGATTTTCCAATAAAATTAGCTTTTTGCATTATTTTTTACAACTACGGACATTTAGAAATATACTTTTCAGACGTAGTTTTTCATGTTGCATCTGATGAGTATATTTCTAAGTGTCTGTGATTGCAAAAATGATGAAAAAAGCTAATTTTATTGAGAAATCGTTTTTTGGTATTTTTTGTGGTTTTCGAATTTTTACCTCAAAAAAAAACAATTAAAAAAATTTAGTATATACAGTTTTATCGAGTTCGATGAGCTCTATCGGACTATATCAAAATGTCCAATAAAAAATTTTTACTTCATTTTGTCAATTACTGATGTGTTTATTTTCTATGGCAAAAATGTATTAAATTTCTCAAAATTTCATAAGTTCACTATTAAAAAGTTTTTATAACTCTTACTATTTCGTACGAATAAATTCAGTTTGTGATGCGCTTTAATTTGCTATAAAATTCATTAGATATCTACCTTAAAATCTAGTCATTACCCCTTGGAAAAAGGTTATGCAACATCCTGTATAGCAAGATAATTAAGATTGAGATTTGTATATAATCAATTGTTTTATATAAAACTATTTTATAAAAAAAACGAAGTACATCATAAAATCAAAAATATAATACATTCATATTCGACAAGAAAATATTTCACTTTAGAGAAAATATATTGTTGAAGTATTAAAGTGCGAGAATATTTACTCGTATTCTGCTGTGTTATTGAAGAAAGAACACGAAAAGTGTGTTTTTTATTATGAAACATGCCATGTGACAAGAGAACAGAGAAAAACAAAAAAAATATGGTGTTTTTTTTTCTTACGATTCGAGAATATTACGAAACAATTATTATCGTTAAAAATGTAACGAGAACCAATCTTTTGATAGAATTATTAAAGAAGGATGAATTGAAGCATTGCAGTAGTATATGCATTATTTTCGGTCATTTATTAACGAAAGTGAAGAGTTGAATATAAAAATTAAAATAATGTTGTCAGTTTATTATAGATATTATCAATTTAATGTCGTCACCAGAGATTTTGGAGAAATCTCATTTATCAATTATTTATCGTCCTGTTGTTAAAAGTGAACAAACAAAAGCAATTGAACTTTGGCAAACAGTATTTGAACCGAAAAGTGATGGTTATTTTGAACGATATTTTTCGTCAACAGCTTCACTTCATTATCAAGAAGGAGACACTTTAGGAGCTTGGTTAAATGAGAATTTATTAGTTAGTGTTGTACATATTCGACGAATGATTTTGAAATCATCCAATAATGAAACGTTTCTTTGTGGTGTTATTTCGAATGTTGCTACTCTAGTAGAATTTCGTAATCAGGGTTTATCAAAAGAACTACTTAAACAAGCAATTGATAAGATGGAACGAGAAAATTTTGATTTATCAATGTTAGGAACTGGACGATCAAATCATTATTTAACATTAGGTTATGAATCTGTTAAAACTCGAATAGATTATGTTATTAGTATAAATGATAATATTCCCTTTTCTAATCATGAAACACCGTGGTTTTCAGCATCATCTATCTCTTTTTATGATGAACTATTTGAAATCTATTCAATTCATCCTCGTTCATATCAATTTGATCGATATTCTTCTCTAATGTTCGAGCATTGGATTGGTTGGCATTGGAAAGATGATTTGGCTTATGTTTGCATATTACCAAATAAAAGAGGATATATTGTCATAAGTCAACCAGATGGGAAAAATTCTACTGTATCCTTATCAGAATGGCGAGCACTAGATTTTCATGCCGAAACAACTTTACTTAACATGGCTGCTGAAAAAATTCGTGATCAATATCGTCAGAAAAGTTTTCTTCTTCATACACTTCCTCAATATACAACATTAAAAACGTTGAGATGGGATACTGATAAATTAATCTCAGAACAAAATGATGATATCATGATTAGAAATATTCGATTATCAAATGAGAAATTTCACGAGATTAAAACAGCTTATGAAACAGAATGTGGAAATGCGACAATTTGGCCAGGAGAATATTTTTGATAAAATAATGTGTGCACAAATCTATACAACACTAAATATAATTAGATTATTTAATATCATCTATCCAGGAACGGCAACAAGAGGTCGTTTTGAAAAAAATTCCTATCTGCATTACCCAGATTTCCTGAAAAACTAAAAGTAATGATTATTTTTTTTAGTTTTCACCTCGGATTTTCAGTAGGACTTTGTATGCCAGGTTCGAGTTTTGGGATCCAAAGCCGTACCCCTCTACAGACCAGTACATCCAAAAATCGGAGTATTTCAGTCATATTTTTTTCAAACGCAGGGAGTTTATCCATTCAGCAGACAGTCAGGCGACAAAGCAGGGTTCGAGATTCGAATTCATATCATAGCTAGTTTCGAAGCTTCCGTGATTCTGCATTTAAGTGCATCTTGGATGCCAATCTATAATGAGTATGTGATAAATAGCAGATGCCACAACATACGTCAACCAGCGTTATGTATCTACTATATATTGCAGACCGGTAGGACTCTTTGAAGTTTTTTAGGCTATAATAAGATCAAAAACTTCCCATGAGGATAGTGCAGAATAGCCACTGACTCATAATGCAGTTCGTTTGTGAGATTTTGCGGGAGTTTAAATTCAAGTCTTAATTTATCGTTTGATAGAACGTGTCATGGTCTATCTTCAATAGATGTGCCGTTGAACTCTCTTTGTGATATTTGATTTTTCAGAGTATTGTTGTGACACAACGCCATGATCCTCGTCAGGTTCACCTTTCGACTTGAAACTTTGCACATAGAGAGATCTCAATAAAACTAGTCAATTCTGAAAATATCAAATTCCTTGATTGTTCCTATTCTTAAATACAAACACTTAACATTTTGTGCTATAAGTTATGTGAAATCTTGTACTCATATCTTCGAATAGAATCAACCCAAAGATCTGAGACTTTCATAATAAACTATTCCCATTAAGACCCTCCTCTGTACAAAGTTTCAAGTCGAAACTCGAAAATCGGTTTTTCAGGGGGGCCACGGCTTTTTGCTAAAAAATACCATATGTTCATAGCTCATCAAAGCCCACATAAGGCACATAGTCTCGGTTCAAAAGCGGCTTGGCAAATGATATTGCTCCTGAACCTCTTTTCTGTCTACTATGCCTTGGTCGTACTGTCCCTACATGTATGTTTTGCTTTTTGTCAACATGATAAAACTCCACGAATAAATAAACAGCTTCAGTGTGTCGCAAAAATATAGCACATCAACAATGGAACAAAAACAGTTCTATATCGAAATTTATTAATGATCATATTTGTAAATGTTATAGAATAAAATAATATTTTTTAATTTATTTATTTGGTATTATTACAAATAGTACCAAAAAGGAATCCATAACCAAAAAACATTGTTATATAGGCAAAATTGAATAATGAATATTCACAATAAGTATTCAAATCATGACGAGAAGAATATTGAACTATTTTTTTATCACGAAAAATCCAAACAGTTCCCTAAATAAGTAAGATTCAAATAAATATTGAGAATTTTAAATAAATTTTAACGTACCGTTATGTACCATCCAAGACAAAACAACCAGATTAAAATCTTTAGACACAACACTAAACATGAATTTTCCAGAACAACCTAAAAAACAAGTTTTCTTTGTAAATATATGAAATGTTTAAAAATAATCGTTACCCTTATACAGAAAATAATAAGAAGAAATAAGGTAAAAATACCAGCAACAATCAAATATATTGGTATACGAGGATCCATAGGACATGAATTCATATGTATACTTCCAATAACTATTTGAGATATTGGTAATGCAAAAACAACGATCATTAATAAACCCACTAGCAATAAACCACAAGCAATTATTATACTTTTGCTAGCAGCTCGTTTTGCACGTATGAAAATATTTTCATGTTGATTTGATACAGGATCAATTATTTTCTCACCCAATTCAATTTTTGGAGAAAGATCATTTCCAAAGTTGTTTATCATTATTTATATTTATCTTATTTAACTTGTATAAATTTTTTCTCAACTTTATATATATACGCGCATCTTATCATTAGTTTTCTTTTGTTTTATTATGAAATAAAACCTGATAATTGTGACTCTTTTAGTCAACATTTATATCATTAAATGACAGAGAAACGTGGGAGAGATGATAAGACCATTTCTCAACTCACATATTTTTAACAAATAAGTATATGAATTTGTATAAGAACTGTTTTTGTTGAATGATAAATCGTTACAGTAGACCATAACGAGTGCGGAATAAAAAGTGAAGTACTTTTTACATTTCATTTTACCATTACTGAATATGTTGTATTGAAAAAAAAATATTCAAGTATAAGATGCAACATGAAAAGTTTTTCAACTTCTACTGAATCGCTTATTTTCTAAGTGATTAAGTTTTGACGTTAGAAAAACGAAATTTTCTTTTTTGAGAAAGACGTATACGTTTTATCCTATCGTACTTTTGTATAGTTTTATTTGTAAAATGTCGAGTTTTTCACGCTGCATCGTACTTTGTTTTTTAAATGCAACGTATCTAGTAACAAGAAGATCAGATGGGATGATATGTATATATGTTTTATCAAAACAAAAATCTCGTTTTTCGTTTTACTGAAACTTGTCTGCTCAGTATTTTGTGCACTTAGAAAATAAGCAACTCACTGGAGAATTGTCTTCTCTTTCCACACGATAACTTGTGCTTGGATATTTATTTTTTTGATACGACGCATCAAATAATAATAAAGCGAAATATAAAATTATCATATTCATTATGGTCTACTGTAACGATCTATCATTCAACAAAAATAGTTCTTATTCAAATTTTATCATTACTATATTAGTTCAGTAGTGATGAAATACCAAAGAAACGATAGACCATTTTTTTCTCTATCATTCGTTGTAAAAAGGAACTTTTATCAAGTTGAGTATACGATACTAAAATGACTTTGCCACTACTTTTAGATATCCCTATGAAAATATAGATTTTGTATATTTAGGAACCGGAACGATGAGCACGAGAAACGATGAGCACGGAATGTTGAGCACGGAAACGATAAGCACAGGAATGATAAGCACAAGGAACGATAAGCCCGAGGAAGTTCAGCACCGGAAAGTTAAGCACGAATATTCGTTAGTCGAGTTGAATGTTCTTTTCAAACTGATGTTGTTTATAATAGGAAAGAGCGGTTTTGTCCTTCTAAAATTTTGTTTTAAGCGAAGAAGGACACAAACACAAACAAGTGCACAAAAAACTTATATCAGTTTGCTGAAGAAACAAGATGTCTTCTATGTTGTAAAGACACTTTTTCTTCTTTCGGATAGCATAGACCTTTATCTTTCTTTTAAGATAAAGCCCTGCTTTTTTTATTATTTGTTAAACCATATTTTTTTTGATTTGCCATCATTGTCTTTAAAGAGTTTATTTATAACTTCAAAGATGATTTCTGAAAGTGAAAAAGCTCAAATCGTTGTTGCTTGGATTACATTCGTGTTAGTGATGAAAAATATGGTTTTATTAATCATATTAGCTTTTCTTCGCCGTCGCGCTCGTATTTATCGAGCACCTGAAGATGTTCAGCAGTTTCATGGCGAACAGTATGTGAATGAAAACGATGATTGGTCTGTCAGTGGTCGAATCAATCGGTGTCTTCGAAATGATGTGGAATATGTTCCATATTTTTTGATTTTCAGCAAAATACTATTGTGGACATGGGAGGAAAAGTCTCCATCACTGGGTCCTATTGTGTTTAATAATATGTTTCGACGCACTCTTGTATATGGCATTATAATGGTGATTAGTCGATACTTACACAATCTGTGTTATATCTTCAAAATTACATATGGTCGACTTATAGGTTCTGTCTTGACAACAAGCATATTAACAGTCATGTCAATAGATATTTGCTATTATACCACTAAAGGCAATAGGTGTAAGTAGGGGTGTCAGTTTCGCGTTCCGTTCCCAAGGACCCGCGAATCCACTTCAAACTTCGATTTTATGTGCTTTTAAGCCGAATGAAATATTTTTCTATTATATCTACGAGTTTAAAATCTTATGATATATGCAAACGTTCATAAACCATTGAAGGATTAATAGCGGTCTTCTAAATCTTTTGAGGGTTTCAAGGCCGAATGATTTATGAAAGCAACAGTATATGAAAGATAAAAAGTGTTTATTATCTCTAGCGTAGAGACTGCAGCTTGTGTTATGTTCTATAACTTACGCCTTCATTTTAAGGAAAAACGCTAGGAAGGCTTTGACAAATTTACTTTCATTGAAAGTCCCCATCTGCATTCCAATGATTTCGTATGTTAATAAAAAGTTATCTTATTTTTAAATAGTATGCCTGCATCCGTTTTGATGTAAGATAATCAGCGCCTAGTCTCTTCTAAAAAAAAGCACTAATATACACTGAAAACTATCGTGTAAATTTAAATAAACTCAAACCGCTTAGAAACCAGCATCAATCAAAGCAGGTGGTCTATATAATATAGACTATCATATTATTCTAAAGACTTCCATAGACACACTGAAATCCTCTTCACTACAAAAAAGAGTCCGAATGCTACTGAAGATAATATAATTGAAAACCTTTCGAAGCTCCGGATCTATAAGAAAAGAAGTATATAGGCTAAGAACACAGTATAATTCTAAACTGGAGCCGATCGCGTCCAAAAATTTTCAGACTTGAACATATAGATAATATTTATTTATACTTTCGATGAAAATTATCTAATCTGAATCTGACAGTTGTTCTAAAGATGTCCCATACTTTTTTCGATTTTTTGAGTTTGGCAAATACTACACTTCATATATTTTACCGTATAATTAATAAATGAAGAAAAAAATTAAAGAAAACTAAGAAGAGTCACAGAGAAAATTATTTACATCTGGTGATAAACAAATTTTACTTATCACATGTATCACACGTTTCTTTGAATCTGGATCTGCACTAGATCCGGCCAATAAGATCTCCAGATCTGAACCTAATAGGTTGTACCTAATAAATATTTTAGCAACGCTTTCTCTCAATGGTCAATAATGATAGACACCAGAATATTTTTTCATGTATCGTCTTCATAAACAGTTTGATTGTGTTTTACATTTTAATCTCACAATAATTGTATTGATAGCTTCTCTTTCAAAAGAATAAGCACTTTTTTTCTTTCTGTGCTTCTTAAGCTATGGTTCTTTCGATTATCTTCATCTTTTCTGAAGAGTTTATTTATTATTTTAGCGATATTAGGTGAAGAGAATGATGCTGAAATCGTTATTTCCTGGGTTATATTGATATTAGTAATGAAAAATGTTGTTCTTTCATTTGTACTAGCAACACTTCGCTATCGAGCTGGTGTTTACTCAACACCCGAAGATGTTGAACATTTTCCTAACGGAAAGTTTGTGAATGAAAATGATGATTGGTCTGTCATTGGTCGAATTAATCGGTGTCTTCGAAATGATGTGGAATATGTACCATATTTTCTTATTCTCATCATAACGCTGTCCAGTACAATATATGTGCAATACACACCACCCTCGGAAAAAATTATATTGAATCATGTATTTGCACGTGTTCTTGTATATTGTATTATCATGGTGATTAGTCGATATTGACACAATCTATGTTATATCTTCAAAATTACATATGGTCGAATTCTAGGTTTCATCTTGACAGTGGCTATATTAGCGGCCATGTCAATAGATCTTTGTTATTACGTGACCAATGGACGTAAGTCTCAAAAATACGACTTTTTTTGCATAATATCATACTTCATGATGAGACATTCACAAATTTAAGTTTTTAATTTATTCTGATCGAATCCTTAAGAAGTAGTCATACAATACAGATAGAGCATTATTATTGTTGAGTACTAGAGGCAGACAAGAGCAATACAAAAGTCCACTAAAACGAATAAGAACGCGTAACGGAGGTGGGTCGTTTAGAGCCAAAATCGGTACCCTCATAAAAATTCATTTTTTCTCGATGAAACCTTAAAACAAAGTGTTCTCATCTAGTTTCTAGTGATATTAGCGAAATATTGCTTATTTTTGCCCTATTTGTACTGGGAGGACGTTCGCTGGCAATGGTATATATGAGGTAGCCATCCCCAACTAGTAGTCAGTTTTTTTATCTCTTGATATTGTTGATCGACTTGATTTTTCAAGGGTTATAAGATTGTATAGGATCATGTGCAGTAAAAATACTACTACATGGGACTCTTATAGCATGTAATACTATAATATGTCATTTTTTCAAAAAATTCGCCCTACTCCCTCTCAGGGTAGGGTCAATAAATGAATTTCATCAAAACCTGATTTTAATGATTGAATCAATTTGTACATTGAAGTTCTGTCATTAATTCAAAAGTCAGAAACTATATTCTTAGCATCAAAACAAAACTCCAGCGGCATTCATTTATCGGTCCTAGCCTGAGAGGGAGTCGGAGCGATTTTTTAGAAAAAAATGAAACTCAACGAAAATTAATAAAAATTACATGAATGTACCCAGTTTTGTAAGCCGATTCCGAAAGTCATATATTTCTACACTACAATACTATTTTTTAAGTTTAAAAATGGGGACAAGAAACGCTAACCAGTCATAAAATCACACATTTTGAACACTATGTCCGAAGACTTTTGGGGCTGTCCAACATTTTTTCCTCAATATTTTTATATCATTTTGAAGCTCTCTAAAAATGATATGGAATAGAAGAAAAACTAAAGTGGTTGGCAATCAAAATAGGTGTTTTTGATAGTGGACATTAACAAAAAAGTGCATAATGTAGACATATTATAGTATTACATTCTATAAGAGCCCCATATAGTAGTATTTTTACTGCACATGATCCTATACAATCGTATAACCCTTGAAAAATCAAGTCGAACAATAGTATCAAGGGATAAAAACACTGACTATTAGTTGGGGTTGGATACCAAATATATAGTATTGCCAGCGAACGTCATTCCAATCCAAATAGGAAAAAAAAAAGCAATATTTAGCTAATATCACTAGAAACTAGATGAGAACACTTTGTTTTAAGGTTTCATCGAGAAAAAATGATTTTTTATGAGAGTACCGATTTTGGCTCTAAACGATCTTCTCGCTCCTCTCCAAAAAAAACTACTTGGTTTAACGAGTTCATACTCTTTTAACGGTTTTTCTTGGGATCTTGTATGCTTGGAAAGTGTACAAAAGTTACATCAGGTTACTGAAGAAACAAGCTATCTTCTATGTTGTAAACACACTTTTTCTTCTTTCTCGTAGCGTAGACCTTTATCTTTTTTTCAAGAAAAATCACTCCTTTCTCTTACATTATTTGTGAAGCTATATTCTTTTTGATTTGTCTGCTCCATTTCTTAAGCGTATACTTGTAATTTTAGCGTTGGTCTATGAATTTGAAAAAGTTCTAGCTGTTGAGGGCTGGATTATATTCGTGTTAGTAATGAAAAATGTGGTCTTATTAATCCTACTAGCAGCTTTTCGTCGTCGCACTAATGTTTATCGAGCACCTGAGGATATTAAACAGTTTAATGGCGAACAATATGTGAATGAAAACGACGATTGGTCTGTCAGTGGTCGAATTAATCGGTGTCTTCGAAATGATACGGAATATGTTCCATACTTTTTGATTATCATTTCGATGTTATATTGGGCATATGATACACAGTCCACACCACCCTATCGTGCGTACATTCATCTATTTGTACGCACTCTTTCATATGGTACGATCATGGTATTTAGTCGATACTTACACAATCTATGTTATATATTCAAAATTACATATGGTCGAATTCTAGGTTTCATTTTAACAGTAGTCGTATTATTGGCCATGTCAATAGACATTTGTTATTACACGATCAGAGGCCATCATTAATACTATAGACTCTTGATTTTTTTTGTGACATATCAACAAGTGTATCAGTTACACAAAACCCGTCTACTATGTCGTGTTTTTTTAATCTTAAAAGACTCTGTAAAAAGAAAGTGTCATAGAAAGCTATTAAATGTTTTCGATAGTGGCCCTATTCTAAAATTCTGGAATTTTCATTAGAATTTCCTATTCTTTCCATCCCATCGGCGACCACTATCAAGGATTAATCTGGTTATATGGGCTTGTCCACGTAAAGTCACACTTCGCTGATCAAGTTTCAAAAATTTTTTTTTTCGAGTTGAGCTGATTTGAATGGGTCCTTAGATGCAGTTTTTAACGCTGATTACGAATCTGACATCCATTTTGTAAAAAAACCAAATTTTCGCATCCAAAATCAAGTTTTAGTTTTTTCAAAAATTGTATTTTAGATAATCTGACCAATTAAGTTTTCCAGAAAATGCGTCCAGACATACTATTTAATGCAGAATTTCATTCTCTACAAAATGGGCTATTTTGTTTTCACTTTGGTAACTGGGAACGTTTTGCAACCTTATATGGAGTTTCCCACTTTCTGCTTAGATTTTGAGCTCCCATTTCGATGGATCGATCTGATCTTTTTATAGAGCACTTACCTACACATAAGGACTCACCCTTCGAAAAATCAAATCAATTTGATCATGTTGAATGTCCCAAAAATGGCTGACAAAAAACTGTGTCACACCGTTACGTTTGTTTTTTGGCATTTTTCACCTAAGCAATATTAGATAGGAAAAGTTTTTTTACCGTTGTGAAGCTTGTAAAAAGCTCTACAAAATACATATTTTTAGAATTATATTTTGACTGACACTTTCGCAAGAAATCAAGAAATAATGCTGAACACTACACAATGAGGGTCCTTTTATGTAACACCGTTACGCGATCGAAAAACTTTTCCACAAACTCGAGAGTTAGATGAAAACAAATCATTTTCACAACGTTGATAGAGCTTGACGAGCTGCGTCGAATGATGCTTGAACGAATTTTCTAGCTATCATAGTTCTCGAGATAAATAGAAAACAGTATGTTAAAAACGTAACACCGTTACGCTTGGACAAGCCGATATATTCCTAGGACTATCATCTACAAAACATCAGAAATATTCAAACCATTGAGGTTGCACGAATTATATCTTTAGGAGCAAACCGGAAAAGAGCTACAGATACCTTAAATTATGGAGAAAAGCTGATTACATCCCTAATCACTTATAATTAAGTTTAATCAATAATCAACTGTTTCCCTCTTGGAAAAAAGACACTCCGAACGCTCGATTTTGTAAATCCGATGGGTCAAAAACTCGATCTCCAAATAGTGCTTTCAAAGCTTTGATTTTGGGCTTCTGGAACTTTCAAGTTACCAAGCCTCAAGCTCTTCACCCATTGGATTTGAAAATCGAGAGCTTGGAGTGCCATTTTTTGACAAGCCCAGTATTCGGTGCAGCTCTCACATGTCTTTTCCGGCTCATTTGGGTAGGGATATGAAATAATATCCAGTATAATCTCTCTATAGTGGATATCTAAAGGACCTTTTGAAAGTGTCCACTTTCGAGAGATTTTTGATATTTTATTATCAAATCAGTGTGACAGTTACTAAGTTATATTCCACGTCATCTCTTAAACTTATATTACACGCAGCTGTACTGAGCTTAATTTCTCTCGTCATTTGCTAAAACTTGTTCAGTTTCAATGATTTCTTTTGAAGTACCTATTGAGAAAAAAATTTCTCTTGCCTATCTGTCATTATCGTTAAACAGAATTTGTCTGTTATTCGTGATTGTCAACGATGAATCATAAAATCGCGTTGCTTCATGTTTATGATAAGATAAATAAATGTGTTTGATTCTTTCTTTCTCACCTTCTGATCTGACTTTCTTGACTGCTTCTCCATTGTAGAGTATATTCTATACTGAATTAGCTAGTGGTCATGTATATGCATAACTCTATTCAAGAAGGAATCTCAAATCTGAAGAAGAAAAGCTTATGGGACGAAAGTATAAAGACTAGATATCCAAAAAGAGAAAAATCCAGAAGACATATTTATACTGGACATGATGGGGCGAGATTTTCTCGTGCACCAGTTTCTCAGATTTTGTCTGCAACATTTGAGACGGCGTCAAAAATTTTGTGAAATTAGATGACTGTCCACATTGAAGAGGCTCCTCACTACAGACAGAACTCGAAAAAAGTGTCCACATAGGGTGGTTTTACTGTAGTTTGTGTTTGTGTAGGTTTATTCAGGTCAAACGTCTAAGATAAAAAAAAGCCAGCAAAACTCAGTAATCGACTGGCATCATTAGTTTTTGGAAAAAGCTTTGAAATGATTTGTTGAGCTATTCGTTGCAGACTATGCTTTAGTCACACAGGTAGTTTAATCTGCGTGGTGACCCATTACATTTTGTACATTGCCACAGGAGCCCGTCATGTTTAACGATAAGATTTTTTTGTCGTCTTTCATTGAATCTCGATGATATCTTAATCGGAGTATGGCGGCAATGGTTGCTGGTCCAGAGTAATTTCGATTGAATCAACATTCTTAAAAAAACGACTGAAGAGTTTCATCCCAACTAACTCATATGAAACGAAGTCGTTGCTGAAATTGATCGGATTTTGTGGGGACCCAACAAGATCTCATTGAAGATTTTGAAAAATCAATTCAATCCTGTGCTCAGAATCCAACAACAGGAATTATGATAATGATCCAAGAGAGCCAACCGGAATTATTTAAATCCGACAGCTTCTATTGATCGAATCTCATCGTTTTCAACAACACACATCTGATCGAAAGTCAGTAAATCCAGTCAGTGGATATTGAAGGAAAAAAGTGTAGTTTACCGGAGCACGACGATAGGTTTTCGATCGGTTCCGCTTGCCGTCTGCCATCGGATTTTAAGCCCGCCCGATAGGATCCGACTACGTGTGCTTGACTTGAGTATATATACTCGGTGAAGAACCCTTGAGAAAGGTTCGAAACTAGTCATATTTGTCTTAAAATATCATACACACCCTCATTTATACTTTCTCTTTCGAGCAAATTATATTAAAAAAACAGCTTGACATAAATAAAACTTTTTTACATGATATACAAAAATAATATGCATCTCATCAATGCAATGTGTTGAAGAGACAGAACGAAAAAGAAAATGAGAGAAAAAGATGCACGCTTTGTAATCTTACTGCAAGAATGAAACAGAAAGGTAGTTTGTTATCTTGTGTATTTTCATAACATTAAAAAGAAGTGCAAGAAAAATGTATTTTCTTACTGGTATTCTCGTCGCTTTACTATTCGTTGTAATCGTTGCTTATCTATGAAATATTCGAAAAACTTACGATTTCTTTATTCGACTCAACATTCCAGGACTACCACCAACACTTTTCTTTGGTAACTATTTAGAAATCCTTAAAAGCAGTGAATCAGCATTTGCGATCAGGCGATGGACTGACAAGTATGGCCATATCTTTGGCTATTTCGAGGGACATACGCCCATTCTTGTGGTATCGGATCCAGATATTCTCCATTATGTATTCGTTAAATCATTTTCCAAGTTTCATTCTCGACGTGAATCTCCTTTTACAGATCAACACGGAAAAGTAGTTAGTTTATTTAGTACCGTTGGTCTTCGTTGGAAACGACAACGGTTTATTCTCAATCCAACATTTTCTTCGTTAAAACTGAAACAAATGTCACCATTGATCCATCGAAGTATTGAAGTGCTAAATGACCAAAATGACTGATGAATGTGGCAGAGGTGAACCATTCGATTTTATACATATTTCAAACGATTCACAATGGACACTATTTGGTCATGTGGTTTCGGTCTCGACACCGACATGCAAAATAATATCAATGATCCGTATTTTCTTAGCTCACAACAGGTATTTCAACAAAGCAAGATACGTCGAATAATATTCATTTTGAGCCTTTTGATAACAGAATTAAGAAAAGTATGGATAAATATACTTCCATCACTCGGCATTATCAACTATTTGCTGCATCGCTTTGTTCCTGGAATAAAACGGTTCATCGACGAAAATCCTCGCACATGGATTATGAAACAAGTAAATGAAATGATCGAAAAACGCAGACAAATTGATTACACTGGTCGAACAGATTTATTGCAGTTAATGCTTGAATCCATGTCTGATGATGATTTTATTGAAGTAAGATTCTCTCTGCAATTAAAAAAATAATAAAATCATTTTCCTTCACATGAATGAGATTATTCTCAAAGTTTTCATTTTGGATATTTTTGTGCAGTTTATACTTCTATTCTTGCAGGATCATCCAACATTATTTGAAACAAGTGGAGACACCGAATTCGAAGTACCTCTAATTCGAAAAATTACCAAACATGAGATCTCGGCCAACGTTTTCCTTTTTAGTGAGTAAAACAATCATCCGTGCATTTGGTTTCGTTAAATTCCTTTTTTTTACATTCCAGTGGTTGCTGGCTATGAGACGACGAGTACAGCTCTTGCTTACGCGTCATATTTTCTTGCTACTCATCCAGAAGAACAGCGCAAATTGCTAAGAGCACATCGATGCTCATTTTGATCCAGAAACAGAACACATCATGCCAACATATGAAATCATCTCTGAAATGAACTATCTGGACATGTCTATTCGAGAGATCCTTCGCATGTTTCCTGTTGCGCCATTAGCTATCAGCCGTCAGGGTGCAGAGGATTTTCCTATCAAAGATATTGGTGTCATACCGGCAGGCACATTGATTGTCGGCGGCATGTACAATTTGCATTACAACCCAAATTTATGGGATCCGTTGGATCCACATGAGTATCATCCAGAAAGATTCGTCACTAAACGACATCCGATGACTTGGATTCCTTTTGGAGCTGGACCGCGCAATTGTATAGGCATGCGTTTTGCTTTGCTCGAAATGAAAATGTTATTTGTTCGACTGCTGAAAACGTACACACTGGTCGATTGTGGTGAAAAAACACACAAACCATTTCAACAACTCGTACAAGATGGTCTCAGCATCTTACCCACAGAAGTCGTTGTTCGACTTCAACGTAGAGATGAACAACACGAGTGACAAATTCTTTCACAGTGATATATTGTATTTTCTTCTTTTTTTTTATTCTTCCACTATTTATATTTTATATTTTATTTTCACACTCTGAGTAATTGTACTAATGTGTTACACATCATTTATCAACTTTTCTTTTTGGATTTCAAGACTAGTGGCGTAAGTAAGGGGGGAAGAGGAGAGCTAGCCTGGGCACCGAGGCAAAAGTGGGATAAAAACAAAAATTTGCCCTTCATTTTTGCCTGATTGTGCTGATTGCGCGATCTCGAAAATCTATTATTTCTTTTCGCTTGATGAACTTCTTTTTCATCTCGATGCGTTTCTTTAGATATCATCTCTTCTGATATTCTATGCGCATCATTGCCTATAGATGAATAGCCATTATATGTATATAGCTTGCATTTTTTTTTGCATAAGCATACACCGTCGTGATCTTCTATTTAATCTTTTTAACATCATCTACCGAAGATATCCACTCAACATTGTGATATACAATACAAAGAAATTAATAAATGACTCCTTAATAATATTTCAAAAATCAAACTCGATCGTTCACAAATGGAACAAATGCTATAGTGTGACAATGAAGAAGAAGAGCAATTTCTACAAGATTTAAGAATTGGATTGATGCTATTCTTATTGGGATGAACAATTATTTTTCCAAAACAAATATAGAAATCCTTAGTGATATTTCATATTTGCCACCTGATAATCCAGTATTTTTAGATGTACAACAATTAAAAAAATTATGCATTATATTACTTGTGATATTCGATTATTATCCAATGAAATTCAAGTGTTAAAACCTATGCAGAAGAAATCGAAATCAGAAAATATTGTTGATTTATATCTTGAAATTTTATCATTACAACAAGCATTTCCTACTACCATAATCCTTCTTGTGAGTGCTATGACTATTCCTGTATCATTAGACACAACAGAACGAACTTTCAGTAGAATGAAATTTATCAAAACTGTTGCACGCAACAGTATGTCTGACGTTAAACTAACGAGGCAACATCGCCAGGTGCTCCTCCGATTTCAATGAGTTTTTGTCCACAGATACTCCAGAGTGCCTTAGTCCAAGCTCTGAAAGGATTCGGGTTTCTATTGAGATATGGCGAAGTTATTGGATTTCCAAAAGATTCCTGTGGAGTACCCTAGATATGAAAATAATCGTATTTTTGAATTTTGGTGTAAAACTCCACGCATACAAAGGTCTTAACTAGACTAGTTTGTGTAGAAAAATGTAGAAGTTTCAACCAATTGTAAATTTTTTTACATAAGCTAGTCTAGTTAAGACCTTTGTATGTGTGAAGTTTTAGACCAAAGTTCAAAAATACGATTTTTTCATACCCAGGGTCATTTACAGGGATCTTTCGGAAATGGACATTGGAAATCCAATAACTTCGCTATATCTCAGTAGGAACCAGAATCCTTTCAGAGTTTTGACTAAGGCACTATGGAGTATCTATAGACGAAGTTTCATTGAAATCGGAGAAGAGCACCTGGCGATGTTTCCTCGTAAGTGCCTTGTATTTATTACCCCTTGAGAGAGATTTTTCTCTTGATTATAAAAAGACAGTTGGCGCTTTTACACTTTCGCACAAGAATAGTCGAATAATATTGAAATAACTGGTGTTAATTTACTTTTCTGTTCACATGATCATATTTAATGAAAGCATGAATAAAATGTACTGTCTCTATTGAGAAAATGAAAATTTAGCATCTAATTTGAGTTCTATGAAAAATTAAAATAGCATGGGGCACCACCAGATTTCTGATTACACCACTAAATGTGACCCGAAATATTGAGTTTTTAAAGGATTCTGGCTGGTGTTTTGACACAACATTCGCTTAATAATTTGTGCTCGATTTCTAGAAGATTATATTAATGATTCTATTAAATAAGAAATAATATCGTTCTGCAGAGATAATGCTGTCATTTCAAGTGGAGGAAATAATAAATTCTTGAAAAATAATGTATCATTAATGACTATATTTAAATTGAATACTGTCTCGCAAATAGCACTTAAAAAATAAATTTTCTACAATTGCTTTTTTGAAGAATATTATCTAATAAATGTCATATTTTCAATTCATAAATTGAAACATTTTTATATTTATCAAAATAAAATAATGTTAATCGTATATATTTATTATCTATCTATATTAATAATTATGATAAATTCAACAAAAATTCCATATATTTCAAATGTTCGTTTAAAAGGTATTTATAATTTCAATAGTACATTAATTATAAATAAAACTTGTAATGAATGTCTTTGTATATCATCATTATTATATCCAATAATAAATTGTTTTCCAAATAAAACATGTGAATTATTTATTAATATTCCATTAACATTTAAAATTGAAATCATACCAAATGCTCGTCTTTATTTTCCTCAAAAAATCTTTCCTAATACAAGTAAATGTTGTATGCCAGATATAAATTATTTATTAGAAAAATTAAATTCAACAATATTAACTTGGGTAAATGTGTCACAACCTCGAGATATAATTATTGATGATAATGGATATATAGTAACTATAGAAATGAGTAATAAACGTTTAAATAGATTTTATTCAACAAATTTAACTCTAATTAGTCAAACATCAATTCAAACAAATCCATCAATGACTATTGCTTATAATACAGGTGCTTATTATATAGCATCAAATAATAATAATTTTATGACAGTTATTGATAGTAAGAATTTAACAATATTAAATAATATAACATTAACAGGAATTAATGGTCCAAGAGCAATGATGTTTATTAATAATGGTCAAAAACTTGTTATTACTTCTAATGTAAATAAATCAATTGTTTTTTTTAATCGATCAAATTCTGGCTTAACTCAATATAAATTTGCTTATAATCAAATTGTTAATTATAATGGTCCACATGGATTTTGGTATGTTAATGATTCATTTTTTTATGTATCATCACGAGGAGATAATGCAATGTATTCATACAGTTTAAATAATAATTATTCATTATGGATTGAAGAATTTGTTTTTAATGTATCGAAAATAACTAATACAAGTGCTCCTAGTCATGTTACAATTGATGAATGTGGAAGATTTTGGATTGTATTGGAAATTAGTATCATTCTAATCTATGATCAATTAGGATATTTAATTGCTAATTTTACAATACCTAATTCACAAATTTTTGATATTAAAATAATGAATAATTATCTTATGTATTTTTCTGATTGGAATACAAATAGAATATTTCGTCTTCAACCAAATATTCAATGTTAATTTGCTTTTTTTTTATTGAATGTTTATTTAAAATAAATTATAATCAAAGTATATTTACACGTTTATGAAATGATTATTTAAAAAGAGACTTTATTCACGATCCAATTGAGCAAAAAAAATGACGAAAGACGGTCGCCACGACTAGTTCGAAACACCTGTCAAGTCTAGTCTGAAACGTCTTGCACATCCGTCATGATTAGTCATCTTTTGGAGAAATGTCTTTCAAACACGTCTGGACTAGTCTGGAGATTAAAAAAAGGAGATAAAAGATAGGTTCGAACACCTAACCGGACAGACATTCTGACGTCAGACTAGAACACTGGGATAGACTGACATCAGTTTATACAGTCTAAGATACAAAATTGACTCTCATCCATTCACTAACCAATCAGAAACCAGTCGATGTCACAAACAATGCACCATCATAATGATGAATTTATTTTTTTTAAATTGTTTATAACAGCGGTGTCAGATGGTGTGAAAAACCCTTATAAAAGGTCTGACTTTTGCGGTTTGAAATTATTGTTCAAAACCGCAGCTGATAAATCGTTAATTATCGTAGTATTTCTCGATTTATTTGAAAGAGTATATTTAAAAAAAAACTAAATAATAAATTGATTCTAAGCAAAACTTTGTAATTGAGTTCTTTTTGATGATTTTATTCACTAATTTGTAATTGCATTTATTGTGATTATATTGTTAGAAAAATGAATCATATTAGAAGTATCTGTCCATTTCGATATATCCAAATTTGATATTTGTCTGAGACTATCAATCATTGCTGCTGTTGAATCAATAGCAATTGTACAAACATCACGATTAGTTCGTCGTTGTCTTTCACTTTCTAAACATAATTGAATATCTTGAATATCTTGTGAAACAACATTTGCTTTTTCTTCCGCATCTGCCATATAACGCATGAAATTCATATTTGCTGAATTTAATTGAACTAGACCTTCAAATATTTGGTTAAGATAGTCAAGTGCCTTTAATTGATGACGACCCCAAAATTTTCTCACTAAAATAATCGCAGTAGCAGCACATATTCCACCTAAAACACATGCACCAACAATAGCAGTGACAGGTGGAAAAGCTGTTCCAGCAATGACTAATGCACCAACACCACCTAAAGATTCAGCAGCTACACATCCTCCAGCTACAGCTCCTGAAGTAATTGTACCTGCTGGAACAGCATATTTGAAACAAAAATTGGCTACTTCTAATCGTTCTTCAACAATAACTTTTTTTGATTGAACTTCATTCGTCATATTGTGTATTCGTTCATCTAAACTTTGACTTTCAGCTGTTGATGATTTAGCTATACGAAGTAATTGTTCTATTCCATTTGACATTCTATCTAATGCAAGATGAATATCTTTTTTATCAATATCATTAAGTTTCTGTGATGGATCTATACTCATAACATCATGAACAACTGTTAGTTGTGTTGTTGCTGCTGTTAATAAAGGAAGCATCATATTTACATTATGTTTCGCTTGCATAACCATACGAACAAAACATTGAATAAGATCACGAAGTTCATTTGCCATATCAGCATATTCTTGTACTTCTTTCATCATATTATCAAGTAATTGTTTCATACTTTCAATTAATTCAGGAATTTTATGTAATTTTTCAGCAAATGGTAACGAAGAAAAGTTTGTTGCAATCGATAAAAATTGTCGAAGACGATGAGTTTGATCATCGTTAGTAGAGAAATCAGAGTTGTTAACGACTGTTTGAAAAACTGTTTCAGCTATTTCGTCCGGTTTGAACATTTCCCAACTATCACTTCGTGAAAATTCTTCACTAACTCCTTGAATATATGCATTAACACCATCACGCTTCATCTTTTCTTTATCATTTAATTCTTCCAGAGATATTTTTGATTAGTATCATCGGTCATATTTTCGGTTCTATAGTTAGTGAATATACACTTACCTTAGTCTACAAGAAATATTTTGATAAATTTGTATTCGATTTTAAATATAAATGAAAACGAAATTTAATGTGAAAAAACCTTCGATGAAGTATTGATAAAGAACAAAAGGATTTTTTTTTAGTTTTGTAATACTTGTAAAACTATAAATATTTATTTTATGACGCATTATTCATACAAATTTTTCCAACATTATCTTGTTTTTTTCGACTTTGTCACGTGTAGTTAAAACATGTAGAGAAAGAAAAGACACTTTACATAGTATTACATCAAAACTAAAAATAATCATTATATACGAAATTATGCAGAATTGTATTATTGTCTATTACAAATGTATTCAAATAATTTTCGAGAGTGATTCGTCGTTTTGACTCACTTAGCCCTCGACTGTGGAAAGTAGAAGTATTGCTTTGCAAGTCCTAATGTGAAAAGAACCGAGCTACCTATAGTACTACTTAAGAACCTAAGGGTACTCCCTATAATAGCGCTTGAAAATCCGACGTGTGGAGCATATAGTTACCTTTGAGGACCGTTAGGCATCCCCAAAATATAGCGGAAGACCTCGCGATGTTTTGAGAAATTGTAATCTTAGTGTTATTTTGATCCTCTTTACTGTTGAGGAAATAAAATTAATGTTTATCAATTTATCATTACATTCATCTTGGATTTTTTTCAACTTATTTCAAACGAATCTGTAAGAAGATAAATCTTGCAGTGAATATGTGCGATGCAATACAGATCAATAGAAATATACAATTACGCGATGAAATGAAGGCTATTATTAAAATCAGAACAATATCGTTGGCGTTATTCTCTTCTCGATATGCAAATGCATGAATCCCTAAATTTGGTATAACTGCCTTTGATTATGAATAGATTAGATCCTTTCAAAATATATTTCTTTGATAGGAATAAAACTTGAAAAGAGAAAAATTTCATTGGAAATAAAAGAAAAAACCAAACTATCTTGCAAACTTTTTCGGAGTATATTAAATAGTGTAAATATTGAGAAAAGAATTTCTTCAATAGTAAAGATAAGACTATTTTATATAAACAAATATCCTGTAAATTAGCTTGTATATTTATCGAAACTAATTAGTTTTATTTATCATACCTTTGTATTAGTATTTTTTTTTTCTATCGTAAAAAAGAGAATTACGAATATTGCTTTTGTCTCGTCTATATTAGTTTTATTTGATAAATTGAAGACAGAATATTAAAATTCTACTTTTTTACCAGTATAAAATGATGCATATACTTTGTGACATTTCCATGTTATATTATCATCAACGCTAGTTACTCAGCATAAATTTACAAAGATTTGCCATCACACGTTGAGAACTTCCAACTAAAGGAATGATTGTTGTTACAAAATTATATACGACAAAGAGACTTCCACGTGGCAAAGAGAAAGTAAATATTTCAAACCTTGATTTGATTTCATACGAAAGAACGAAAGAAAGAATTTCAAAATTGACAAATCCTCTGCAAAGTAATTACACTTTTGCTTGATGAGTCATTCACCTTTCCGTCATGCGATCATATTTCTTTCCAAGTTTGCAAAGTTGAAAGTCGTTGTAACGGGTGCACCATAAAGAACTATGGTCTTAGTATTTTTAAGATTTCTCTTCTGTTATTCATGTGATTATAAGACTTTTTTAATCAAACAATAGTGCTTGAAATTCTGTACAAAAATTTTATAAAAAAATAATATAAATTAATATCAGATTCGAATTCCTCACTTTTGATTACCCTTTTTGGTCAAGTTTTATAGAAACTGAACCGTTTTATCTTCGCGTCATTCTTGGACCAATCATTGAAGTGCGAACATACAAGCAAACAATTTAAAGTTGCAAAACTCTTCTCTACAGGAAAGAGAATATTTGAAAAAAGATAAAAACTACCATCAAAATTTCTCCTCCATTATCTCCATGATGAAAACATGTTTTTTTATCAAAAAAAAGCGCTTGAAATTCTCTACAAAATCATATATGATTAGATTTAAAAGCTATTATGGATATATTTGAGAATGATGAAAAGTAATCACATATAGAGCATTGCATAATATAACGGGTTGCATATAATGAATGGTGGTGCATTACATCCTATTTTTTCATCACTTATTTTAGCTTATTAGAGGAACAAAATATATCAAAAGATGCGGTGTGAAAAGCTCTACAAGTTACACAGAACAAATCTTAAATAGAGCAAATAAGAAAAAAAAATTCAACTTGAACTAAAAAGATACATCATTTTGCACAGTCAAAATTTGATGACACAAAACTTTGGATATTTTAAAAACGAAATATGCAACTATAAAATAGGCAATCTTATCTAAGTTGTAGAGCTTCTGATATTGCACCTTTTAGTTTATTTTGTTTTTCGAATAGGGCGAAATAAATGATGAAAAAATTGGATGCAAAGCGCGGCTATTCATTATATTCAACCCGTTCTATTTTACAGCTTTTTGTATGTCTTCATTTTTCATCTTTTTTCTAATGTATCTAAAACAGTTTTAGAATCTTGTAATATATAGTTTTGTCCAGAATTTCACCACGATAGTTTGATAAAAAAGTGTTTTTATCACAACGATAACAGAGGAGAGATCTTAAAAACACAAAGACCGCAGTTCTTTATGGCGTACCCGTTATATCGAAAGATGAAGATGACTTTGAAGATTGTGAACACTCAAACAAATGTAAATATAGTTATGAAGCAATGCAAAAAATCGCGGATAAAAGTAAAAATGAATTTCAATTCATTAACCCTTTCACCGCGATGTGGCCCATCGATGGGCCTCGTTATACTTTAAGAAGAAACTGTATATAAAAGCATTTTCTTTTGCTGTTTTTCTTTGGTGGGACGTTAAACATAGTCTGTCATCTGCACTGTCTTTGGTATTCTTTAAGTCTTTCATTCCATAACATGATACTCCTGGTTAAAACATTCAAGACAAAAATTTATCGCAGTCAGAACAGGAGATTTTTTTTTTCTTTGCTCTCCCATGTGTCACTTCTCTTGATTGTTGTTTTCTGTTTTTTTCGTAGCAGCCATCACGGGCAGATTCTTTCATTTCTTTGAACTTGTGATCAACAAGCTTGCGCTTCGTTTGACTTGTTGAACGTTCTCTTGGACCAGGTTTTAGATCCTCGTGTGGCACACCAAAAAATAAAGATCGCACAAAACTTTTACAAAACTGCAGCATCGTCATACAGCTTGCGTCATAATTCCCTTTGTAAATCAAATACGCATTTACTATTGACATTTCAAACATCATCTCAAATGTCACCCTTTGATAGGGCTTTTTCGACTGTCTGATGCATGTATACGATGTTGATAACTGATCAGATAAATTTATACCTTTGTTTTCCTTTATTGACATACATTCTTATTCTTCATGCAAATGAAAAGAACGTAGAAAATAAAATTAAAAGTTTCCTTTTGTTATTTCATTGTTACTGCACAATATGTCTACTGAAGAAAAAAACAGACTCAAATAACTATTCAGTCCTATGTGATAAAAGATCTATCATGCGATGACATAAATGACAGAAAGAAAATAAATATCTGCACGTACAGAAAATATCAATGAGCGCATCTATCGAGCGTGAGCACGCATGAAAATTAGTATATTGAAGCTATTTTCCTCGGAAAACCGAATCGCGGTGAAAGGGTTAAGACTAAACACTTTTTCTCAATGTTCCAAAGCCTCATCTTCCAAGCAGCTAGAAAAAAGCAAATCTGTACCAGCAGTTATAACAAAAAAGCAATACCACTCCAATTTCCCCATACAGATTATACCCTCAATTCAATAACAATATTTCTAAACACATAGTTACCTTAGAACATAAGAGACGAACGTCAAGGAAGTCCATAGCCCCAATTAAATCACAATGATCAACTCTCTCTCTTCGCAGATTTTTACATAACTATGTTTAGATTCAAAAATCGCGATCACAGTGTGCTTCTACAACTCACACCTTCACCCGATCATAATTTTCAGCTTGACGAGAGACAGAAAACAAGACACATTTGGAGGGAAAATCATTGGAGATAAATGAAAAAAACGCAAATTATATTTTCATGCACACACTAAAACAAATAGAATAAGAAGAACGACATTAAAGTAGAGTCTATAAGTTGCTCATAATGAATATCAAACAATCTCTTAGTAAGTCTTAGTCACATGAATTTAGTAATACAGTTACGTCTGCAGTAAGTGTATTGATAACTGCCAAATCCAATCTTCCATCTTCATTAAAATCACCTGATAAAACCGAGGAAGGATTGATACCAACAGTCATGTTTCCACTAACTGAGAAGGTTCCATCACCATTACCAAGCAATATACTAACCATATTTTCAATATAACTGGTCACTGCCAGATCCATTAAAGTATCATTATTGAAATCCTGAGCTATAATAAAAGATGGATGCTCAGCAACGATAATAATTTTATGAGAGTCAAAAGTTCCATTTTTTCTGCCAAGTAGTATACTGATGGTGTTGTTACCTTGATTGGTAACTGCCACATCTATACTACCATCTTGGTTGAAATCACCTGATGCCACTGAAGATGGCCTGCTACCAACTGAATAAGTTTTTTGAAATTGAAACGTTCCATTTTCGTTACCAAGTAATATACTAATGTTATCATCGTCGCCATTAGCGACAATCAGATCAAATATTGAATCATCATTAAAATAATCTAAAACTATAGAAGATGGTTTTCTGCCAACTGAATATGAAGTTTGAAGTTCGAAGTCTCCATTCCCAGTGCCAAACAGTACACTAACAGTGTTACTACCTTCATTAGCTACTATAAGATCCAAATTACTATCGTTATTGAGTTGTTTTGCTAATACAGCAATGGGTTGCTGACCGGTTTTATATTTCTTCTGCGGCTGAAAGGTCCCATCACCATTACCAATCAGAAGACTCACGGTGGCGTCGCCTTGGTTGACCACTGCTAGATCAACTTTTGAATCATTGTTGAATTGAACTGATGATACAGAGAAAGGATGTGTGCCAGTTGCAGAAATGAGCGGATCTTGAAAGGTTCCATCGCCATTACCAAATAGTACGCTAACAGTGTCATCACCATAGTTGATCACTGCCAGATCATTTTTCAAATCATCGTTAAAATCATAAGGTATAACAGAAACTGGATGGATACCAACTGTATAATTTCTTTGAAGTTGAAAGTTGCCGCGGCCATTACCAACTAGTATACTGATGGTGTTACTGTCGGTATTGGTCACTACAAGATCGAGATTCGAATCATTATTAAAATCATATGATATAATAGAGTTTGGTGATGCACCGGCATAATAGATCAGACTCGTCTCAAAAGCTCCGCGCCCATTACCAAGTAGTATGCTGACAGTATTATCAGCATGATTGACCACTGCCAAATCTATATGATTATTTTTGTCAAAATCATTTGATATTAGAGAATATGGTCCGCGTCCAGTATGATATATTTTTTGACTTTGAAAGGTCCCATCACCATTACCAGGCAGTACGCTGACGGTATTGTCGTCATGATTGGTCACCGCTATATCTATATGACCATCTTCGTCAAAATCATCTGATATAACAGAATATGGCCCACGTCCAGTTTGATATGTTTTTTGATTTTGAAAGAATCCATCTCCGTTACCAATCAGTATGCTGACGGTGTTTGAACCTTGATTGACTACTACCAGATCTAACCTCGTATCATTGTTAAAGTCCGCTGATATTATCGCTGTAGGACTTTTACCAGTGTTAAAGGTCAGCTGAACATCAAATACTCCCTGTTTGTTTGCCAGCAATAGACCGATATTATCGTCACCATTATTGACCACTACCAGATCCAGCACATTATCACCGTTGAAATCATTTAACAGCAGAAACATTGGATTGAAGCCAGTTGCATAAGTTGGCTGTGTTGGAAAGTTTCCATAACCGATGCCCAGCAGAATACTAACAGTGTTATCGCCGTAGCTAGCTACTGCTGCATCTAGTATACTATCGTTATTGAAGTCGCCTGATGCTACGAACATCGGGCGATTACCAGTTGCATATCTTGGCTGCATATGAAAAGACCCATTCACATCGACAAGTAATATATCGACAGTGCTAGCACCAAGATTTGCCACTACTAAATCTGGACTTTTGTCATAGTTGATATAACCTGATGCCACAGAAAATGGAGAGTGACCCACCGTATAATTCTTTGAAGGCTCAAAAGTTCCATTTCCATCACCAAGCAGCAATCGCACTCGATTGTCACCATGATTAGCCACTACTAGATCTTGTTTTTTGTCACTATTAAAATCATTTGATGCAATCGAAGCTGGAGAAAAACCAACCGAATCAGTTCTGTGCATCTGAAACGTTCTATTCCCATTGCCAAGCAAAATACTGACAGTATTGTCGTTATAATTAGTTACTGCTAGGTCAAGTTTCGAATCATTGTTAAAATTATCTGCTATCACTGCAGATGGTGCACTACCCACTGAATACAACACTTGGTCCTTAAAAGTTCCATTGCTATTTCCAAACAAAATGCTGATGCTATTGTTCTTGTAGTTGCATACTGCAAGATCTGGATAACCATCCTGGTCGAAATCATCGGATATTATAGAATACGGACCGATACCAACACGACAGGTCGTGTGATTCCGGAATGTTCCATCTCCATTGCCAAGCAGTATGATGACAGTGTTTTTGTCATAGATAGCCACTGCTAGATCTGGATAAGTATCGTTGTTAAAGTCGTTTGATGTTATAGAATATGGACTACCATTGACCGAATAAGATCGTTGACCTTCAAAGCGTCCGAACACATTACCGAACAAGATCCTAACAGTGTTATCGCCAGCGTTGGTTACTGCCAAATCTGGATAGCTATCATTATTAAAATCTTTTATTGTCACAGAAGACGGTTTTTCACCAACTGGATACATGACGTATGACACAAACATACCATGTCCATCGCCAAACATCACGCCAATAGAATTATCACCATCGTTAACCACAACCAAATCCAATTTCTCGTCTCTGTTTAAATCTTGTAATTTTACAGAGATGGGTCGTCGACCTGTAGAAAGAGTATAGCGAGCTTGGAATTTTCCCTTGCCGTCACCAAATAATAGAGCAATCTCGTTATCTTGTTGGGTCGCTACTACAATATCCATGTAATTATCACCGTCGAAATCGCCTAGCATTCCAGAAACTGGTGTGTTACCAGTTTTATAGGACTTTGAATCGAATGTATAAGGTTTGTTGCAACGTTTTACTAAAATGAAATATTCACAATTGTTCCCTACCATGTGTATCTCTATTCAGTAAAACGTTTATGATTCTATTACGAATAATATTATCCGAAAATGGTTGATAAGCCTACATTTTCATGATGGAACGGAATTTAAGGAGGTACCTATTAAAGAGACTGCTCATAAAATAGCATTCTCTTAGGAAAAAGGTTACATTTCAGTAAAGGTACCAATCTTTTGAAAGATAATTCAGTTTATTAATAGTACTGAGCATCAGTTAGCAATAACTTTTCTAATTAGAATACAGTATTAGAAACGACAGCAATTCTTTATACTATCTTGTATAAATAAAATCGTGAGCGTATTCAAATTGCACCTAGTGGTACAGAAAATCGATGACGAATAAAACAGCTTTTTTTAAAAATGATTGAGACATTCAGTCGATGTTTCTTTGTCAATTTTAAAAGCCCTAGGTCAGTCGCAGATGAAGAAAGTTATTAAAAATCAAACCTGCTGGATTTTGTCCTTTATCAGCAAGTTTTGCTCCCATCACAGAGCCCACAATTATTGCTCCAATGAATAAAGTAATTAATATGCCAAACGGAATAGCAAATCGTTTCTTACAATACCAAGAACGTCTGGCAGATGCAACGAAAACTTTCATCAAAAATAAAGTTGAGAAAAAATGTGATTAAACTTACTCAATTGCTGGAAAAAGTTGTGCACCTAAACATACAAATATTTAAAATAAGTTATTAGCAATATTATCAATACCTTCGAATGGTGGTTCTAGCAAGACTTCATTCGGTATGACTTGTTTTAAATGAATGACACATAAATTAGGCGCTGGACTGAATTGAGATTTAACGATCATGTGAGTGCCTGGTAAAAGAAGGACTTCATCTTCAGTATTGAATTGTGAATGAGCGCGTATTATTCGACCATTAATAGCTTCAATAGAAAATAATGTACGATGACCAGTGTTGCCTAAATATGTGTTATTCTCAAGTACAGGTAATGCAGTAGTGCACGATGAAAATGGCCACCAGGTTATTAAGGTGCCGGGCAGAAAATCTTCGCTCACATTTTTAGTTATTCCACGCCAAATGGCTGATGGCTGGACACATGGTAGTTTAACCAGAGCAGTTAAAAGCAACTTCATATACTTGTAATATGGCCGACATTGTTCACGATCGCTACTTTTAAGAGCTTCATTGAGTCTCAAATAAAGACTTCCATGTGGTGACTCCCACTCAATCGTATAGAGACGAATTGCAGCGCTCTCGTCGATTGTCAATCCATTTTCTGGCACTTCCGAAGTTTGATTGAGTGCCATTTGAATGTAAAAATATAAATTGTGAAGGATGTCGGTTAGTGGATCACATGCTTTGACAAGTGGCAATAGAGGTTCTTTGGCATATCCATCAATAGGACAGAGTTTTGCTGTTATATCATTGATGGCTTTCGTCTTTGGCGAATATAATTGCTCACTTCCAACCTCTACGACTCGTCGATTTTTTGTCCAAAAGTCGATCCGTGTTGTGGCTACTGCTATTTTACTCTGCTTAGATGTTTCTGTTTCATTTGAGTTCACATGTAAGTTGTCGGCTGTGTACTGTGACTCATGTTTATTTCCATTGTCGTCGTTCATTGTTGGATAATTATCATCCATCTCGTCGTCACCGAATGTAGTTGCTGTTTGTTCAGTCTGAAAATCAATATTTTTGTTCATTATTGGTCGTCGATCATTCGACCATTCATCATTGAACATAATTGCGTTTAGTTCAATCGCAACATGACCGCCTTTTGTTGTGTTTAATTTGCTTTTATTATCATGGCTTGGTATCATCTACGTTATAAATAAGTATTGGTACTAAAAACTAAATACCAATTATTTTTCGCGATAACAAAGCCGAGTAACTATTAGAAACTATTAACGAATTATCCAAAGTCTAGGAATCTATTTTCGCTTTCTCCTATCTTTGCTCTCTTTTTGCGTACAGAATTAACGATCTAGGTGAAAGAAGCACACTCGTAAATTTTCGTGTGGAATAGCGTATGTTTATATAGCGTTGCTATACATGCTCACAGAAACTTGTAGGATCAGTTTGCAATTTTGTTCGATATTTTTTCAAATTAAAAATTTATTAAAAATTGTAAGGAGAGTTTCAGATGTTGGTGACTAATGTATCGGCTTACGTAGTAGAATGTGCAAAGATTGTACGTTTTTTTTGTTTTAGATTGGTTAACAAACTGATTCAATGAACAGTGGATACATTTCATTAGTAAATCCATAGGTTTACGGAAAATAGAATTTATCATGATTCGCTTTTATGCCAGACGATCATTGAATTGACTGGGGGATGTATAGGGACTAGAGGAAGTAATGGGACTAAAGTGACTAAAAGGAGCAAACGGAGAACAATACGGTTAGATTTAATAGCATAAAAGCAAACCATAATAAATTTTATTTTCCATGGACCGATCATCAGAGTGAAGCTTACTACTAGTAAAGTTTTTCGAAATCCGACTCGAAGTCAGTATTGTCCTTATTCGGTAATGGCTTTGTTCGAGTAAAATGACAACGTAACGACACCGAATCAAAAAGGTATTCATGTCATTCGAAGTACTATAAAACTGTCTCTCACATCAATTTTCTTCGGATTTTTATTCTTTAAATAACTGTGTTTAAAAGGTTTCACAATTTTTTTGGGTTAGAATTGGAGTCGAAGTCCAAAACAAAAAAATTAACATCACAGTTCTCTACTTTGCCGCATTTATCGGCAAAGAAAGTGGTATTTCATTTTTTTTCTTCCTTTTTGTCGTTCATGAACAGAAAGAGAGATGATCGCAGGTTTTTACTCTCGAGCAAGAATCACTTCACAAATACTTCAAGGTCCCTGCAAGAAAAGACCGAAAATTTTTTACATGACGCATACGCACAACATGTGAAAAACAAAGATGCGCATCATGAATTAGGATTATGCAAGATAGTCTCAAAGGATAGAAGTTATCTTTATTTTTTCTTTGTCTCTACAGTCGCTCGCATGATCGAAAAAAAAAGTGAATTCGACATCTAACTTTTTGTCAAAGTAACATTTCTAATATAAACATATAGAATCCAATGAATTTAGAGTAAAGACAAATATTATAATGGTAGTTACCGTAAGTTATATTCAAGAATAATCAAAGCCAAGTAAAAACAGATAAGTGCACTGGTATATTATAAACGAAAGAAAATAATAAACAAAATGATCAGAGGAAATATTTTCATCTTTCAGTTATTTCAGTGATTACTGATTTATGAAATGCATTTCAATACATAAACACAACAACGCGTAAGCTATCATTGGGTGAGTAATACGTAGGCAACATTTTTTCTTTTTATACACATGATGATTATCAATTTCATTATTATGGAAAAAGAAAAGAGAAAAAATAAATCAGTCACCTCTTACGTCGATCGAACACGCGCAAGTGATCACTAACGAGAGTCGATAGTTAGTCAAGCATTACTTTTATCTTCTAGATGTAACAAACCTATGTTGACATTTTGTAATGCGCGAGATGAAAGTTTAAAAACCCTGGTAAAAACTCTATACAAAAAGAACTATCATCAGCATCTAATTACGTTAAGGCAACCCATCCCCGACTTTCCGGGATTTCTCAGAAACGGCTAGGCGAAAATTTTTAAAACTCATAGAATAGATATATCTCAATGAGTAGAGAAAAAGTTGTCAGATCCCTTCTTCAGAGTGTGTTGAGGCTCATAAGCCTTAAAAATGACCAAAAGATAACCTTCTCGCAAAATTCGACACTACATTTTGTGAGCATATCGACTGAAGACTCAGAGAGGATGGACTAAGCTGTAAACTCGTATTTCAATATATTGAGAATGAGCCAGACGGAAGAAGAACAAGAGAATCATCTCCTTCCCAAAAAGCAGAGAAAAAGAACACGCTCCAAACGAAAACAGTCCAAGATCGAAAAAGAAGAAGAGAAGCAGAAAAGAATGCTCATCAGAAAAATAACATTCTTTTCTGACTGTTTGAAAGAACACTTAGTGAAAAACGATGTCTTGCGTTTCATGGTTATATAAAACAAATGATATGTATTTTTCTATTTAGGCTATACCAAAATTAGTGGTCGAGACGCCTTATTTTTGTATAGAAGGCTTGGAGAATTTTTATGTTTTTATGAACAGATCACAGGAAAAAGGGCACAAAAATTTCTTCAGCATTTAAAAATGTATCGATCAGAATATCTTTTTTTGAAATTCATCTTTAAAAATAAGTTTTATTGTTTCATCAATTCATAATTTTTTATTGAAAAATACGGCTACAAAAGATTGGTATTGTCACTCTTTATTTTATTCACTCATGAAGATAATCCGATGGTAATGGTGTTCTTACTACTTTCTGTCTTCTCAAACGACTGTCCAGGTCAGTCGATACGGCTATCTGTATTTTCGCCGTAAATATGCTTCATAGGACACCGTGAACGGACCGTACCGTTCGACCTGGGTAATAATCAATGAATCTGGTTTTATCAGTCTCTATTAGTTGATATTGTTCAGATTTCTTACGAAAGCATCATCATTTATCTTGGGTTTCTAATTGATCGAAGTAGGCATTTAGCGATTGCTGTAGAAAGTGTTGTATTTAGTAAATAGGCGATGCATTAATAAGAATTTGCATCCCATTGTCGAATGTCCCATGATCTAATACACAAGTACGACCGAGGTGAATTTTTACGATAGAAGTTACTGTTTCATACATAGTTTTATTCATGATTTTGACGATCATTATGGAGTAAAAATAGAGAAATTGACTAATGCCATTTGTTGATTCTGTTGAAGTAAAAAAAGTCTTCATTACTTTTATGAAATCGAATTGTCCTTATATTTTTCTATCAACTGATTACGTTGTAAATTTTTCCTTCTAAATCTTATATCACTTTTTGATTTGGCTGAAATCGACATCAATATTCGGCAAATCTTGTGCGTTTGTAAATTCAATCAATGTGTTCAATTTAGAACTATCACATTCTGAGGAAGTTTCAGTGTAACTTCGAGTACTGACATATAGTTCATTAAAATCAAGATATATTTTTCATTGTCAAAATGATTGAAAATCTCTCACCAAACCATTCCTTGATGGCATAAATCGACTCATGACAAAACAGCACAAGTATTTTTTTGATAGCATTAAATCGAGTCTTTATCGTCATCGTGTTGATTTGAATATAATTACATTGTTTGAATTCTTCTTAATACAGTTAAATATATTTATTTTGCTGTTGTTCAAAGGAAGACATGATGAATGGATCTTTTTCTTGAACATCTTCTTTATCGTTACTTGTTTGCTGTAAGTGTACTACCTCTTCTCGCCGCTCCTCACGTAGGATATCTTAGTTCCCGATTCGCTTACAGAGTGGACCAAGGTGGACCAAAAGTTGACCAGGGTAGAACTCGACGAGGTCTCTCGAATGGACACATTACTTTCTATATTCGACCCTGTTATCGAGGAGAAAATATCGAAATATCAGTAAAACAGCGATGAAATCGTCGTTTTGATAAATCTATTGCATTATTTTGCTCTCTTTATTCATTAAAATATCGCGTACGATGATATCTGTGATGTAGTTGTTGATTGTAAAACGTGTGATTGATCCTTATCATCAATTGATGAAAGTGAAAAAAAAACTCATGTCTCGGCCAATAAAATAACACTATATGATTATACGTTGCTTATCATTGGTCCGTCAGGTTATTTCTTTCTGCCAGAAGAAAGATTTAAAAAAAATATAATTCTGTTCAACCAATTAATACGTATGATTACAAAAACACATAGCTATCAACTTTCTCTTACGCATATATTTTTACGAAATATTCAAAATAGTTTCTTCTGTTGCAACTCGACTAGATTTTAACTGATTGAGAAATGACGGGATCAAACATGAGTGAAAAGGGTAATGATACTTATATTTTTCCTGGAATTAAATTAGATCAATTGATTAATGCTATTGATTCGCTTGATAATCTGACTGCTCGATTGGAAAAGGAAACATGGTGGTTAAGTGATAGTACTTGATTATCAAGTTCTCTCTGCATCAAGTTATCAATAAGTTAAACCAAGATCGAGGTGAACAAACACATTTCCAGTTGTATAAGGTTTGGCATATGAAGCGTCATAATATTCGCGTATTAGTCAATGAAAAGAAAAAAAACAATTGTTAGAAATGCAGAAGGTGGAAGAGACAGTGACGGTTTTGCATCAGAGACAAACAGTGCACTTTTACTTACCAATGCATCATTGCCATTGCGTGGTCATCCAAACACACGAAGTAACCAATCAGAAAATGTTGGTGACAATAGCACTACGACTTCAAGCTTCACTGAGATATCATTTGTTCTAACTACAAGTGAAAGGAAGACCGCATTTAGTCGTATGCGTCAACAATTGGATAACGGTTGGGCGGATATATTTGCTGGCAAGTTATCATCAGGTGGAATTAAATATGCTGTAAAATTTGGAAAATCGTATGTGAAAAAAGGACAAAGAAAGTGAATGTATAGCAGTTTCTGGTTTCGTGCCTCATACACTGGCAGCCAATGCACAAGATTATATTTGATAATATTTCGTGGTGAAACTGATGTAAACGCATTAGTATTATTTCTTGTGCTTGTCGTTACAAAGCTCTACTTTTTTTTTGAAAAATAATTTGATATGAACTTCTTTTCTTAGGAAAACACGCGAATGAAATCGAACCTTTAACAACACTTTGTGAACAATTAAAAGCTCCTGATGAAAGCTTACTTGCAGAAGGTAATTACACAGGTTGTGAAACAATTGAGAAATCAAAGAAAGCGGCATCAGATTATCGGAAGTATATACAAACTGATAAAGATATTTATTAAGAATGTCAGATGATTGCTCGTGCGTATCGGAACCCGAGTCACTAGATTTTTTGACCTGGGTATTTAATTTTATTTTTTTTAAAGGATATGTCCAAGTCGCTCCAGAAATACCATTTCCTGTTCATTTATTTTCTGAGCCACAAACTAAACGATATTTCCACTATTGCAGGATAGAAAAATATCCACGAGTTCATCTCGACGCCACTGATGGTGTGTTAAAACCAATGATTGAACAGAAACAATCTTTACTTTACGCATTTCTCTTTATAGATGGGAATGATGCAACTGGTACTGTTCCACTTGCACATGCAATCCTTGCTGATTATACTGTTCCTAGTATACGTTTCTCTTTGGAAATTTCGCGTACAGTATCACGCAAGTGAATGGAAAATGAATTCTTCCCTCGTTTTCTGTTATCGATTTTCCGGTTGCACTTGTGAATGCTATCGTTCTGGAGTTCAATGAAGAGAATATATGTTCATTCAATAGAGCTCGTCGAGTTCTATCTTGGTTTACTCTCTAAGCGAATCGGGAACTAAGATATCCTACGTCCGCTTCTCTTCAAAATATGTCTCAAAATCATTTGAGATTTTACTGTCTAGATATTAATCAAAAAGACAAAGAATGACTGTTAAGGAGAAAAGGTAATTTTATACTCGTTGAATTATAGTCATCTCCGCTAACGCTGTTCATCTCTTCATCTCAAGAGACCGAAAACCAAGTGATATATATACAACCATTAAATAAATATGAAGAATATCGATAAGTGCACACACGAAACCTAATGATTATAAATCTTCGAACCAAAGCAGAATGAGAATATTTGATATTCAGTTGTTGAAAATTGATTTTCTTTACTTTTTTGGATTCATCTTGACTCTTTCGAGAATCTTTATCACCACCTTTGTAACAATCATTATCTTCTGCAGCGATTCTTTGTTTTCACGTGACTTTGCTGATATTACTTGATGGTGTTTGATTGTGTATATATTGCTTTTCTAATAATTCACAGAACATTATCTAATCTTGGTATACTGTACAATACACCTATATTTCTGAACTTATAAATCGTACACTATAGGATCATTTCAGATCCAACAAGTCTTTGATCAAATCATTGACTATCTACAATAGTGCGTCGTACTTCTTATTATACGAACGTCTTTCTATGAAGCTGGAACAGGTACTGATAAAAGACAATAGTCGTGTAGGTGATCAATATTTTTATTTTTTGTATTCGTATGCTTCACATCTTTTACAACTAATTTAAGATGATGGGCCATATCTCATGTGAAAAATTAGATATTCTTAAGCAAGGTTGAAACGCGTCGTAGTTTGCTTTAATCCACTCATCCTCAAGGTAGTCTCGTAAATCTTCTCTTGTAAAAAAGTGTGACATGTTCTCTTCAGGCAAAATGCTGTAAAATCGATTCACTTGAACTGTCAAACAAGTGTTATGTAAAAAATAATTCTTGTTTAATATAAATAAATAAAAGAACAAAATATACAAAAAAAAAAACTTAGCTTGACTGCTCTATTTACTAATAGAAATATATTTTTTCCCTGCTTGAACAAGCTTTTTCTTTTTTATCTTAAATGATAGGCTATCGAATCCACCAAACATTTTCGAATTAGCGATAATTTCAGCCCATGCAGTAAAATAAAGTGTTGGAGCCAATGGATTTTTCCATAATTCAATTAAATCATTATCTTTTAATATGTGAAAGTCCATATCGTGTTTGATAAGTTCTTGCACTTGTTTTTCCTCAGGAAAAAGTGTAGACCAAACTTGATAACTTACATTCGCATGATCAGGAAAGTGTTTCTTTCCTTCATCATCATAAAATAAACAAAACGGTTTACCACAATCATGAAACTCTTGATATCTTAAGGTAATTTCATCAGGTAAAATTTTATCTTTTAATTTCTCATAAAATTCATTTAAAATAGAATCAAAAACTTCTTTTCCTTCATTAAGTTCTGATAAAAGCCACTTGTAAGATTCAACAACAGCTAAACCATGCTCATGAACATTCAATCCTTTCATTTGTTCAGTTTCTTTCATTATTACCAAAAGTTCCTCAAAAGTTTTTACCAGTTCATTCGACATTAATTGGACAACCATTATAAATTAACCTGCATGAAATAATAAAAACAAGAGAGTTGGCCTGGTTTTGTAGTGAGGAGAAAATACTTACGAATGAGTTGTATGTAATTGAGAGCGAATCGACTTTTTCTTTCTGTGTATATTAATGTGTTTGTATGTCTATGTAAGTTTGAGAGAACTAAGTGTTTTTATATAGAGCAAGAATTACAAACATTGGAAATTCTCTATTTTCATAAATATGATGAAATGAAGGCAAAATTCCCAAAAACGTAATACATGAGTCAAGATTACTAGATAATCATAAGTCATACGACAAATATATAATAGGGAACCATAAGTGAATTTTGAGAATTGGTATTAAATTCTATATAAGATTTCATTAAAAATCTTCTTCTTGAGCCACTAAATCTTGATCATGATCAAAAACTGAATTGATATTTAATACTAAATTTTATGTAATAGTATGATGTAATAATTGATCATTAAACCGAGCATATCGTGCTTGGTAAGTTGTATTATATCAATACTTTGTTCAATTGTTTCATTTAAACTTTACAAAATTTGTCTCATTTCATTATCACTAAAAGTAGATATGGAAACTCATTTTAATATGCTAACTATTAAATCCACTCGTTAACTCAAGTCTAGACTAGTTATGTAAGAAAAACTAATTATTTGTTTCAAAAAGAAAGATGGCAAGTTTTGCTCACTTACGTTGACATTAATCTTTATTAGCTTTTACATGTTATTTCATATTATAAATGATATTAGCGTTTTTATAGATATCATTCAACAACTTTATTGAAGGAATACTGAACATGGATCGAAAAATTCTTGTTTTTTCAATAATTATCAAAGATTTTAGAAGAATTATGAAGACGCTGTTTGAGAGTTTGATCTGTTCACGTATTTACAAGCGAAAAAAACAATATCCACTCCGGCTGACGAAACGCACATTTCAATATAAAAAAAATCACATATAAGATGTGCAAATATCGGAGTCATACAATGACAGAAAGGAAAAAGCCAACAAAGTACCTGACTAAATCTCTTTAACTCATGTTGTCCCATGAATCAACAAAACCATCATAGAAAATTTCGAAATTTTTTTTAATCTACAACCAAGAAATACACGTGGGACAAAAAATCCTGGAGCAACTTGTCTTTGTTCAGTCGAGCCCTTGAATCATATAAGAAATGTATGTTTTCTGTTATCGAGACAATCATAAAACATGTGCTCCAAATATCGCATGGTTCCGGTTTGTAGTCAGTTACATTCCATCCCAGTAAATCAAAAAAATCTTTATTGAATATAACAAAATGGTGCAAAAAGTTCCTCGTGATTATCAACGGATCCAATGTATTGCTCTGAGAAATACTGGTATGACCTGTCGAGAAATTAGCATGAACGTTGGGATTCCCAAAACATCCGTTCAACGTACCTTCAAACGCTTTAAAGAATGAGGTGATTTTTATAATCGACCGCGCAGTGGTAGAGCGAAAAAGTTAAATGATCGAAATGTTTGTATGTTAAAACGTTTAATAAAAAAACATGGTCGTTATTTTGCACGTGAAACATGTAGTAAACTGAACCAAACATTGAAAAATCCGATTTATAAAAGAATTGTGATTAATTATTTGAACGAATATGGTTATGAATATAAAACAAGAATTACAAAATTATTTCTTACGAAACAACATCAGAAAAAACGAGACTTGCTTGGTATTTAGAACATTCGAATTGAACCATCGATGATTGGAAACGTGTAATATTTTCTGATGAAACCACATTTTATAGTATCAAACGCAAAAAAGAAGTTGAGATTTTGCGTACTAAAAATGAACGATGGAAAGAAGGTTGTATGCACGTGACAGCTGCTGATGGAGGCGGTCGTATTAATTTATGGGGTGTTATTACAGCCGAAGGAACTGGTTACTTTCGAATCTACACGGAAAATACTAATAGTGACGTTTATGGTGGCATTCTGGAAAATTATTTAATTCCGACGGTGCAGTTATATCAAATGGAAAATAATTATATTTACCAACATGATATTTCCCGATATCATGTGTCAAAAAAAACACAAACAAAACTTCGTGAACTTGGTATTCAATCATTGGAATTACCAGCGAAAAGCCCTGATCTTAATGTGATAGAGCATCTGTGGTCTATTATCGATGATAAATTGAAAGCTTTGCCAATGTCTTCGGTACAATAATTAACTAAAGCTTTATCAAGTATTTGGCTATCTATAAAACCAGAACTCTGTAAAAAGCTAGTGTTTTCGATGTCCCAAAATATTTATAAATGTATTGAACGGAATGGAAAAGTCATATTCTGTTAAACTCTATTTTTTATATGTTAATTTACAGCTTTTTTTAAACGATTGTTGTATATGTCTCAGAACTTTTTGCCTGCAGAAGAATTTTATTCTTTTCTTTTTTTATATTTGTATTAAAGTGAGAAACTTCGCGATTGAATTGTGCAATATAGAAGCTTAAACGAGGCCTACACTTACCATGTAAGAAAAGTTTAATTTGATTAAAATGCAAAATTTGGGAATCCATTCTTAATTGTCCCAGAATTTTTTGCCTCACCTGTATATCAGTAATTCCGGTAATTACTAGTAATCTTAAGCTGAGAATACAGCACACCCTTTATTCTTCAATTAGTTTAATTAGAAAATCAATAGATTTCATCGCAATGATAGTATCACTTTCGACAGATTTCTTTTTGGACAGTAAAGAATAAATAAAAGTTTATACATGAAATGCACTTCTGTGCTATGATTTAACAATACTTGGTGTTAAGTGTGTAAAAACAAACAACGAACTCAATTTGATAATGAACATCAACGAAAGCTGAAACAGTGCAGTGCATCTTGTCGTTGACGTCATATATTTTTGGATTTGGACTTTGCAATATTTCGTCTGAGGAAACTATCCTTAAAATCAAAGTTGGAACTGGACTGATTTTTTTTATCCGATCCGGCCGGAATTCGGACAGTTCACTTTTGAAGGCATAGTAGCAAAAATTCGGCGAAAAATTGGAACTCAAACGAAGCTTGTTTACGAAAATTAGTAAATGAAGTAAAATTGTCGGTATTTACATGCGGATATTTGAAGTGAAACACCTAAGCATATGTGAAAAAAAACAGCTTCCGTATACAAAATTCCAAGATATCGTCTTTTCAAGCTGCAGATGAATAGAGATGGGCCATTCATATCGAATATCAACTACTAATCATTATTTAAAAACAAAAAATCAAGCTTAGTAATAACTACCATGAGGGTGAGGGTGACCCAAGCAAACTACGATCCAGATTTCGACCCTGCTGAAAGATCATCATTAGATGACTTTAACTCTGTCATGATGAGGGTGAGTAAAGCTACTGTTATCATGATTTCGTCCTTGCTAAAAAAAAACTCTTTAGCCGGCTTAGACGCTATATCTGCTCATAGTGATCTAAATAATCATACACAAGATTAACAGTGTTAAACGAAAGAAATAAAGCGAATGTGGATTTATTGTCTCTTTAAATGAGGAAAACAAAAAGGGGGTGGAAATACGTGACAAAAGTTTGAAAATAAAGTTCTTATTTGCAGTGTTGTTGGATGAATGGTGAAAGAGGCACTTATATGAAGCTGGCAACCAATTCCAGTAAAACCACCGTCGACTAGTCTACAAATGTGTTCCAAATTTTCTATTATTGTTCCAAGTACAATTTGATGGACTCTATCGAATGACAACATCACATTTTCTATAGTTCAAACTGTGGTCCTCAGAACCTCAAAAGACAAGGCTTTTCACTAGTAATTACACTGCCGCTTCGCCCAGGAACATATTCCAAATGTTCCATTCTGGTTCCAACTAAAACTACAAAAGCGCTATTCAATTATAGGATAAGATTGATCGTATAAAAACAATTTATTCAAAAATATTCATACAAGGTGTCAAATCATAAAAGCCAGTTTCATTACAGCATATTCATGGGAGATTCATTCCGAAAAGTCTTTAGAAAAAATTTGGATCTCTCTAACTTATATTATAAAGATTGAGAAGTCACTGTTTAGAAAACTTTTTTGTAGTCTTTTGTGCAGGAGATATAAAATTCTGTCTTCATGATTGGCTTAGACGAAATTATCCTATTATTTTGCACAATCGTTTCCAATAAAGCAGATTAGGAAAAGTGTCTAGCTATTGAAACAATGTATCATAGTACTTATATTTTTTTCAGTATAGATGATATTTCAGAGTATGTAATCATACTGTTGTCGATTACACTACATAGCAATGTCTAAGAAATTCGTTTACATCAAAGTGTCTCCAATGTCGTCATACGGGTGGCAACGCTCACTGATTCAGCATCACTTCACCTGTATATTGACTTCGTGTTGTTGTTGTTGAAAGTGAAAAAAATACCCATTGATAACAGTTAACGAAGTGTGCCATTCGTCATATTCTTATGGAATATTTGCTTTGCAAGTGAAGGCCGCCATTCAAGTATGCTCTATGTAAGAACAAAAGTATGTGCGTCAATCAAATTTTTTTTCTCTCTATGCGGATGACTCATGTAATGGAAAGACATATTGTATCGTTGCCAAAAAATAGGAGAATGATTCGTAATATTTTGTCGAGCCTTTGCGAGTACAGAAAGTATTCAGTGTGGACTTCTTGTAATTTTACAACGAGAAAAATGTATTATACACTATGGACGAAATGTAAAAATGGAGAATACGATAAGTTAAAAGAAAAGCTAAAACAGGAATGGAGACATAGCATGCTAATTAATGGTAGAAATATTACGAGACTGAACCATCAATTACAGACATTCTCATGAGAAATGTTAAAGGACAATCACTGTGTCGCTTACAATTGGCAGCACATAATAAATATCCGACCATTTCTAATCCACTTTGTCTGATTGAAGATGTTCCTTTCGGCATAAGACTTGACAGTCATCAAGAGAACAGACCGAGGAGAAAAAGACAAAGTCAACGCTATTTGTTTCGAATTAGCTAAAAGGGAATCAACTTGTCATCGACATGAGATTCGATCATACGGAACGAATTTCTGTTTGATGAAATCTGAGATAAACCTTGACAACAATCTAAACTGTATCTGATTTGATTGATTTATTTGAAATCAAAGAGTTAGCGTAGGATGATCTGGAGGCTCATCTTCCACACCCTTCAAGAAAAAATCTTTGTAGGAAGCGAACGGATACTAAGTCGAACATATCTGACCAGACCTTCAAGCAATATCGATACGCAGCATATTTGCTCGCATCAGCACCAATGTAAACCCATCTATCATTACGAACCAATCTTTAATGAACTTTTCGTATTTCAATAGATTATCTACCTTGTTTGTGCTCTCTGGATTATCTGAAACAGATACAGAGTCATTACCATCTGATGCAGTCATTAAGTAAGGTCGAAATCCGGATCGTGGTTTGTTTGCCTCACCCTTAATATGAATAAAGAGAGTAAATTTGTCCAACATATCACGATGAAAGAAATGTATCGAGTGAAAACTTATGAAAGATATGTTTTTTATTTATTAACGAAACATTGCAAATGGAATTTTTTGGTGTTATCAAAATAAAAATAAAAACCCAATCAGTCATATGAAAACATAATTCATCGATGATGTGTGTCATAGAAACAACAATGCACAATTCTCTTTCAAAAATGCGCTCCATAAATACAACGTAGAAGAATCAAACGATCGCGTTCGATCAATTTCCAACAGAAATTCTCTTTCATATATTTGAGTATTTATCAACTAATGACATTATCTACACATTTTTCTATTTTGATCAGCGATTCAACAATTTATTATTAGAAAATCAATATTATTCAAATCATTTAGAATTGCCAATAAAGAATGTTAATTTCTGGAAAAAAATTCTTTCACAAATTGGTGCACAAGTCAAATCGTTGAATATAACATCAGTTGATACATCATTCCCATCGACATATTTCTCCAATCGTTAATTATCTCATCTCCATTCGGTATTCCCAACGAAGAATTTCGCGCAATGGTTAATAGTAATTTATTTCCAAATCTGTATTCGTTTCAAGTCAGGGACAGCAGAACGATTTCAATTTAGAGAAGGCTCAAAAATTTTTCCGAATAAAATTGTAAAAACAGCATTTTTCAATTGCTCCATCACAACTTTTAAAGAGATATGACTGCATCCACCCATTTATATGCTTGGAAAATGATCAAAAGTTCTATTGCACTAGCAAAGTTTATTAATTAATCATCAACACAAGTAAAAAAGACTTAAATCTTGACTAAAGAAAACAAAAAAGTCATATATAATATACATATGTGTATATACTTGTTCTTTTATCTTTTCCCTATAATTACGGGATGAATGAAGAAACAAGATGGTCAATTCGACGAGATAAGTTATAGTTCATCTTCTGCATCAGTATTGTAAAAAAAGATTAAAAAAAGACATGTATATACAAAATAGTGCACTTGTAATTTTGTTGTTCTGTTTTGAATTCAACACACTAAAGAAAGCTGATGCTTTCGAAACGTATGCGAATGAAATTGTTCTAAATATATATATTTAATAATAATAACAATAAGAAGAAGAATATTCGAATTATCGTGAAAAAGTAACAGAAAATGGAACTCATTGCAATGTCCTTCTCATAAAACACAAAGTAAAGATTACTGATTATCAGTTCAAAATCTTAAAACAATGAAGTGAGGATGATGATAAAAGTTTTAGTGATAGATAAAAATACGCCGAGCACCAGTGATATGTTCAACGCGTTGACTATCGTCTTCATCAAAAAATCGCTAGTAGTAATATGTGAAGATGTGTCGAAATGAATACAGTTATAAATGGTTGTCGTCTAACATCGGACTGAACATAAGCTTTTTCTAAAAATCAAGTAATACTTGTTCAAATAGTTATCACTGCCGAAAAATAAAGCCAGAATGAGATCTGTGAAAATTTTTCAAATATCTGAGCCTCTCCAAGCCTATGGGCTCCGCCGTCCCTGGTGTATTCATATCTACAGAGTGATTCAAAAGTCTTGGTACTTTTCTGAAAAGATGATGCTTCTTCTTTATTACAAATCGAAAATTGCTCAAACTTTGACATTTAATTTATTGGAATTAAATGAGTGTTATCCTAAATTTTTGCATTTCTAATCTGAATAATGAGGAAAATAGGTAATTCATATTGTGGAGAAGCACTATTTCCTCAGACTGTAAAATCCAAATGATAGTAAACATTTGTATGAAAATGTTAAAAAGAAGGAATGTAAGGATGAAGACATAGTAATGAAGATATATTGTAAAAACTATGTTTCTGTAATATATTAATAAGTTTGTGTTCAATTTTGATTGATTATATATAAACTTATGAAGTCTATTCGTTTCTAATTTTTAAGAAATTTTTACCAAAATTTTTCTACTTTGCTCCTTTTTCTTCTAACGTTTTTGTTTCAATATTTTTCTTATCGAAATTTTACTTTTCGGCGTTTTTCTTTTATCCTATCATATTTAATGAGCATCTATCGCCAAAATACAAAAAAATTTTAAGAACAAAGTATGAGAGTACACGATTCGCAAATGTACTCAAATGTAATTATTTTAGTATTGAGATCATTGAAGTATTTAGTTGATAAACAAAGATATTCCATCAATAAAGACTACTGTAACAATATGAAGAAACAGTATCTTTTCAGAAAAGTACTAAGACTTTTGAATCTCCCTGTATAATAACGAAATGATTCTAGTCCTCATTTTTTATTACATGATACAGTTAGAATGTATTGAATCGACTACTCATTGTGTAGCAAGTGTTATTTGTATTGGATAGTGACAGATTTTGATGAATTTTCACTATTCATTTGTGATTTTCATATGGATACTTTCGTTTTTTTTTGTTCACTTCGTTATTGGTATCACATTACGTGTTAAAAGATAACTTTTTTTAAATTGGCTTTTTGCAACCGATCGTAGCTATCTTTAAAAGGTCTTTCTTTTCTTTGTAGTAAACAAAATGTAATAGATGCCTATTATAAAATGGAAAAAAGACCAAGGATACCTATTTCGAAAGTAAAAAAGAAAAAGAAAAAAAGAAGAACCGTATAAAAGAAGATGATTACTACTTAATCTTTCATTGTTTTACACAACAAAAACGACATATTATACGTACTTGAAGGTAAAGAAACTATTTGGTAGAAGTCAGTATTTAAAGTACAGGCAATATCTATAATAAGAACAATCTTGACAATGATATCTATTATTTCCTTTTTTTCTTAGCCATTTTTTATCGTAAAATTAACACTTGCATTTCGGAGTAGAGAAGCATCTGGCAAATCGAATGATACGGTTGTATATGACCGTTTTATGGAGGCTGGTTTATTAAATAGAGTATGTTGAGGTAGCAAAAAGTGTAAAAAGATTTCTACTTATAGATCCTCTTTCAAAAGTTATGGATCTTTACTATATTTTCCCCCTCATTCTTATGCATTTATCGAAAAATACAAATAACAGTATTTCGATCTAAAATTTTGTTCATAGATAGGTATAGTTACCTTTCGAATATTCTATGTTGTTTTTTATAGAACAAGACGTTGGAATAACACCATCGACAGTGTATCTAGTTTGCCGAATATTTCAGTGGCTACTATCAAATAATTGTGTATGCTTCATTGATCAATCAACTTATTTTCTGAAAAAATGATGAAACACTTACTTATTGTATTATTTATCGCAATGATGTGCATTACGCTGAGTAGTGCTATAACTAAATGCTTTAAGAAAAATTGTCATATACATTTCTACAATAGCTGTAAGTAATCAATCTTAGTTGTACAAAAAAAGAAAATAGAAAACAAACCGATAAACAATACACGGAATGGAGGAATCTCAATTTTGATTCATTAAAGTATTTTCATATTTATTTAGGTCCCAAGAACGCGTTCATGCTGTCGTGGAACTATTGTTGGGGGATTTTCGGAAGATATGAAACATGTTGTCATGGCAAACAAAATCAAGGTTAGATATTTCTTATCCTTTTTGCAATGACCTTTCGGTGGCATGAAAGAATGAAGTATTTTTTTTTCCTCTTGATCTTGTGAAATAGTGTTGAACAGGCAAAAAAAAGGGAACATGCTGAAAATGAGAACCTTCTCAATCTGTTTGAATCCACACTGTTGTGTCTATTAACCACATTTGCCTAAAGTTTTACCATAGAGTGAGAGAACCTTTAATTTAATTCTGTTTTGATTGCTTGGAATGCAACGTACGAATCAATCGAAAAACACAGCTGTCACTTTCTTATCATTGATGAAGATTTACTACACTCTATATGAAATCAGTTTTGTGTCAAACTTAGAGAACGGCTTGGAAGGTTACTAAACCAAAAAAGAATCTTTCTGTAAACATATGAGAAGAACCTTGCCTTATGAGTCATTTCTAGGTAACGTATGGAAGAAAAAGATTGAGACAAGAGTCTTTAAGACTTTCGCGTTTTACTTGAAACCTATTTCATTACTGCTGCAGTGTATATCTAACTGTTGTTCAACAATGAGAAACTGGAGAAGTATTGCTACCACTATTCTCAGTATAAGATGCTCACTACACACTACTCCAGCATTTTAGTTCTGTCTGTATCACGGAAAAGACAAGCTTATATACGAGATATGATACAAGCAAAAAAAGAGAGTGAGGAGACAGCTATTATCGAGGAATAGGCCACAATATCTGGTCGCTTATTGACCGAATGCTCTCATATCATTAATCGAGAGAAGATGAGCAAAAATTGTGCACTTATTGTCGGCACACTTAGTCCTTGCGTACGTAACCTGACAGTGGTTCAGAAGCAAAGTTCTTCAAGTTTGCCCGAGGAAAGGTCCTTTTTCTTTCGTTTAGTGAGTTGTCAAGCCATTTTTCAAGTTCGACAATAAAATGATTTCCTTCGGAGTGTAGGATTCATGAGAAGTTAAGTCATGAGAGAATGGGAAAGCCAAAAGATATTCAAGCACAAACACAGTATGTTGTAGGATTACAATGTAGGGTACCTTGTATAAGTCATTAAGCTTAGTACAGGGGTACCATCCATAGTTACCCATCAATCGCATTACCAAATAACAATAGCCTGATCAATTAAAAATTCGAGCTCCAAATTGATTTTTTTTATATGCTATTAACTGATATAAATTGGTCACGTATTTACTATTATAATTCTCTAGCAATCCTCTATCTATATACATTGAAAACAAACTGATACCACGTGGAACTTATGACGTTTAGTACTATTTTGCTATACCTTTTAAGTATCCTAAAAAAACAACGAAACGATAGTAATATTTCGAAATCTGCTAGACTTCTTGTAAAATCTTTATTGCTTCCTCTGAGCCCAATAGGTTTCGTAGCGTACCTTCTATAGATATTGCAGAGAAAAGATTTTGCATAGACTTATCCTATTTATCATGTCAAAATTGGACAGATGTTCACTAATTCAAAACTGGATCGCTCTATCTTTATGCTTTCGATTCTCGATTTACATTCATTCTGCAATTGACTTTCAATAATGTATCATTTTTTACTTTGATACTTCGCAATATGAAGTTTATACCTCGACTTGTATACAATGTTTCAACCATGTAGTCATCAAAACTACACTGAATCTCAGAGCATTTTAATATTTTCGGAAAGGAATAGATGATTAGAAATAGATCTTTTCTTCTTACGCAACTTTATTAAAGATAATTTTAAAAATGTTAAGCTAACAATTTATATGAATATAATGAAGCATATCATTGGCGCTTTATTACCGAATTATATCTATTTAACTCATTTTTCGATCTATATTAAGGAAGACTAATGGATCTAGCAGAAAAAAACGTAAGGTTTTGGTTCGCTGTTTTCTGGAGTGAGACTGGATGAGCAAGTTTCATTTTGATATTAAAACATAGAGAATTTTGTGTAAATTCTATTGATATGTCGTTTGTGAAATGAGCATCTATTCTTCTCTTGTCATATCAAAGATACTAGGTGTCACAAAAATACGTTTTGTTTAACTGTAAAATAGGACAAATTTGAAGTCAAGTTTTTTTGATCGGTTAATTTTGGTTCAAAATCCTCTTTATTTTACTAAAAGATGCAGAACTTTTACGGTTGTTTTTGCTTCAAAAAATATGAAACATTACGAAAATGCTTCCGACCAACGAAATTAGAAGGTGTGCCAGAAATACTGAAACAATTTAAAATTCATCGTTCTTGCATTCAACAAAAACTAAAATTTTTAAAACTTTGTCAAATTATTGTACATGCTTACGTTAGTGCTATATAACTACAAATTTTCAGATCTATAACTTATACTATAAATTAGAACAACTCACAACAGTATCATACACTATTTTTTGAATTTTCCTGACCATCTGCGGGTGTACAATATTTTTTTTAATGTTTTTCTATAATGTAGGCTTTCAGGCGTTGTAAGAGGATACTTTTTTGACTTTTGACCCTAGCACAAATCCATACACAAACTATTCTCTTTCATATGACCTTCAGTAGAGTCGAGGAAATAAGAATTTCAAGGACTGTAGACTATTTCTATCAAGAAAAAGTTTCTCTACAGTTTATATTTTCTTTATGTTTGAGAAATCATTGATAAAGACCTTAGTAAAACACATCATAGTAGTATTTTTCTTTATAGTAACTGAGAATTCACTTTATTCTTTTCTATCACATTGAACGCAATGAAAAACATATCATACAAGTTTCTCTTTCTTTTAGTATTACCTCGTGCCAGTTTGATAAATATTCCTGCTAATGCCAAATGGAACAAAAATGGTCAAACAGTAGGAGGACAAAATCCAAAACTCTTTGGCCCTCAAGGGTTATATGTCGATGATGAACAAACAATTTATGTTGTGGATCGTGGAAATAACCGTATTGTAGCATGGAAATTAGATGAAACAGATGGACAAATAGTAGCAGGTGGACATGGAAAAGGAAATGGTGCTCATCAATTGAGTGGACCAACAGATGTAATCGTGGATAAAGAGACAGATAGTCTTATTATTTGTGATCCTGGAAATAAAAGAGTAGTTAGTTGGCCTCGTCAAAATGGAACAAGTGGAGAAATAATTATTTCGAATATCTCTTGTTGGGGTTTAACAATGGATGACAATGGATTTCTCTATGTCACTGATGATAAAAAGCATGAAGTAAGAAGGTATCATATGGGTGATTCACAAGGAATAGTAGTAGCAGGTGGAAATGGAACAGGAAAGCGAATTGATCAACTCAGTTACCCTCGCTACATATTCGTTGATCAAGAACATTCAGTATTTGTGACTGATACTAATAATTACCGTGTGATGAAATGGACAGAAGGTGCAAAAAATGGTATTTGTGTTGCTGGTGAAGAAGGATACGGAAATAGACTGACGCAATTGGATTTTCCTTACGGAGTTCTAGTCGATCAATTGGGTACTATTTATATAGCTGATAGTGGTAATGGTCGAATTGTACGTGTGCCTAAAGGAACTCAACATGGAAATGTTATTGTTGATGGAAATCGTCAAGGTGCACAAGCAAATCAACTCAGTTTCCCTATAGGATTGTCATTTGATCAACAAGGTAATCTCTATGTTGTTGATAATGGTAACTATCGAGTACAACGATTTAATATTGAAATACCATGAAATTAGTGAGATGAATTTGAAAAATTTTGTTTATTATCAGCTATTGATTTTAATTTTTTGATTGATATGTATTTTTAGTTGAAAAGAAATAAAAGAATGAAAATAAATTGATGTATATTTATATTGACGCGTGCGACTAGAAAGGTTCTGATTGTTGGAGACACAAAGGTCAACAGCGACAAGACAATGTACGTACATAAAAGATCTTTTCGTTGTCTTTGCTCAACAAGAGCAGTATCTCTCTGGGTTGTTTTGAAATGAAATAAATATTTTTGTTTTATATTTAATTTATTATTGATAATCAATTAAATAACTGTTACATTTGGAATAGAAAGAGTCATTGAATCGGTTATCAGTAATAAATTAAATAAAAAAGAAAAATATTTATTTGAAAAGAAATTTTATCTTCTATCTATAACTAACTGAGAATTATTTTTAAAAAAATTACTTATTTTGTTTGTTTAAATGATATCTGAATGATAAATATCATCTTGTTATATAGTAGAGTAAAACAATGATCATTTATTAACAAATAAATTAACTTCGTCGGTGATATGTATCATTGCTTTTCATTCATACATGCACATATATGTGACACGATGACTAAAAGAAAAAAATGATATTCTTTTATATGAAAATATAATAGATTTACTTAATTGGAATGCGTTGAATAAATGGAGAAATGATCCGTTGTAGATATTTAGTTATTACATTGAGAATTTGATAAATAAACTACATTTTTGTCTGTTTAAGAAAAAGTAATTTAATATAAACCTAAAATTAATTAAGAAAATCACATTGCCGCGATTATCTATATAATTGTTGATAAAAAAAAATATAAAAAAATAGAAAGTTAAGTTTTCTACAATATTCAAACAATATACAGAGTGGCTCAAAAGTTATGTTACTCGAAAAAAAAATTGAATATCTCCCTTATGGCTCGAGCAAAGGAGATGATCTTTTTATCAATGGTAGAAGCATGTTCACACTTGAAATTCATACAAACAAGGTTAAAGTGAGTCTTTGTTAAGTACCACTAATGACCTCAACAAGAATATTTTACTGTTTCACAGATAGGAAAAGAAAACAACATACCTAACAAAGAATCTCGCTAAGCATGTCTCTATGAATATAAAATTTGAACATACCTCTGTCATTGGTGAAAAAATCAGTTCGTTTACTCGAGCCGTAACAAAGATATTCAATTATTTTCCTCGTAAAGTGGCTTTTGCACCGTTCTGCATATTGTTTTTTTCCGACCTGTGAAAAAGTATAATTTCTTTTGTTAAGTTCATTAGTGGTACTTAAAACAGATCCTTTCTAAGCTTGTTCGTATGGATATAAAGCTTGAACATGCCTCTACCATCGATAAAAAAATCATCTCTTTTGCTCGAGCCATAAGGGAGATATACAATTTTTTTTTCGGGTAACATGACTTTTGGGCCACCCTGTACATTTCTACCAATTCGTCAAGAATATCGAAGATTTATGAAAATTTATTCGTGAAACTCTTAAACTGGCATTTAACACCAATTTTTACATGGGCAGAAGAATAAAAAAAACGTCAGAAACGACAGATCGATAGGTAGAATATCTGCATGAAAAAAGAGCAACAATCAGGAAGTAAAAAGAGATATTTCAGGACTTTCTTCCAAAAATTTTACTGCTTCGCCATTTACCTTATAAGATTTCATTTTTTTTTGGAAAAATTTGATGCTGTGGTGCACTTATTTGATAACTTGTGGTCTCTAGTACGAATTCAATTGAATCCTGATAATGTTGTTTCTTGAGCCTATTCTTTTTCATGTTTAATTAATTACATTATTTCAAGGATGCATCGCTGATTATCATATGTACGATGTGCAGGTTATCTTTTTTCTTTTTTATCATATATTATATACACAACATACTTTTTCTCGTTCTTCATTATTTTTTTTGTTCGTTTAGTATGTTGTCTTTCTTGCGCATACACCGAATAATATATTCGATCGGCTTTTTTTCTTCAATGCAACTGTAACGCTTGTGTACGTGATATATGCACACAAGTAAGTAAGAACGAAAGCTGTGATGATTGTAAAGTACGCGATGTATTTGGAGACCGGAAAAGAAGTGTTCACTTTATTAGAATTATAGCAATACATAGATCTGCTGAAGAATGATTATGAATGTTAGGCCCTTTCGTATATGTTGTCCATATAGCGCAAAAAAAAGAAAAACTAATCTTATCTGACAATGGATAATGATAATGTTGAGTGGGTAAGCACGAGGATAATGAAATTAGGAAGTTGATTTATGTAAATAAATCAACAAAAAGACAAGGAAGAAATACAGATAGATAGACATGAAAAATAAATGCTTCTTCGAGAATCGAAAATAGTAATGATAAACTGAACTGGGGTGTACAAAAAAGTGGAGAAAAATATAAAGAGAGAAAAAGAAGAGCAGAACGAAAAGAACCTGATATGTCAGAAATTGCGAAGACACGAGGAAGGAGGGTGGGTATTTGGAAGCTTGACCACAATCAGTGGTCAAGTGGGTTGGTAGTAACCTAGTATCATCTGTTACTGCTAACAATGAGCATCTCTAAACAATCATTTAGTACATTCTTTCAAAATAACTTTGTGTTTCAAGTAATTACATATCTACGAACAACTCACGTTTTTTCGGCTTCTGAATGTTGAATAGTCTTAGAATTTTAAAAATAATATCCAAAAAATCGAGCTTCATTATATGTAGTCGACAAATAAGAATATCCATCTCGTAGTAAGGGATACTCGACGAAAATATCAAAAATTTTGCAATATCAACAACTATGGGAGTAAACAGTTTTCGATTTTGATCCTTTAGAAAGTTAAATTTTTGTATACCATAGAATAATTCAAAGTATTTCAATGTAAGAAACTGTTTCCGGTCACATGGATTGATTCGATAATCCATCTCTTATAACAATTTTAAAATCGTTCTATGTAATAAAACGATTTTGATAAATAAATCTAAGTCTGAAACAATGAGAAAATCAAACTTTTTCGTTATATGTCATTTCCTACTATTGTAACTATATTATTTCTTCTGTTTATGTAAGATTTTGAGGATTGATCGATATTTTGATAGAAGAGCCGTCGAAAATGAGCAGAATCTGACAGGAAAGAGTCATTTATGCACCACAAATAATGTCGTCATAGGTATGTTTTCCACTGTTCGTTATTGCTGTTCACACGACATAATCACTAGAAATCCTTCGAACTCTGATCATCATAAATATCTATATCGTCGCAGGTTGGACAAAACAGTTCCTTACAGCTGAAAACAAATATACTTATGAAATTCTATATACTAATCATAATCTACCAAATGGTACGCTTGAACATTTTATAGCCTAAACGATGGTTTAACAGTATCCAAAAATACTGGGTGAAAAAAATGGATCCTCAAGCGGTGTGAACGACGTTTCATAGATTCTGCTGTCCACATTTTACCTGGTAATTTTCCTATTGTCCATTTCAGAGTTAAATGGCCGTGTGCATTTTTTAAATAACTTTTTCAAGGAACGAGATAGAGACCTGAGGTTTTCACCGTTTGAAAGAGCAGATGAAGACGCATCAAACCATATATAGAAAGACTTTTCTAATGTTGTTACATATAACGGCAAGAAAACAGTATGTCCTTCATGAGTGCGATCTCAATTTATCGATTTTGAGAAGTGTGCTAGAACCGCCAAATGAAGAGCTACAAAAAATTATGGAAAGACTCTATTCCTAACTGCTATCTGTAAGATATTTCAAGCATTAGAATGAAATTCAGCACCAATTTTTTCCGCAAAATAGTCGAAAAATGAAGTTTTTTATGGTATTTCGATAGAAAAATTATTTTTTTGACGTACGAGAAAAATGCAATTCTTTGAAAATGTTTGACTAGAACCTTTAAAAAAGTCGTTGGAAAAGTCTTTCTATATATGGTTCGATGCGTCTTCATCTGCTCTTTCACATAGTGAAAACCGCAGGTCACTATCTCGTTCCTTGAAAAAGTTATTCAAAATATGCCCACGGCCATTTAACTCTGAAATGGACATCAGAAGCAAAAAAAGCAAGCTTGACATAAAATTCGATTTAACAAGCTCACTTACACATCCACTTTACTAAATAGTTCTTAAGAGTGCTAAACTATTCAAAATAAGACTTTCTCTGACAGTAGAAAATTTTATTCTGGAATCAGAGTTTTTAAACGAAATTTTTCGGATGATCATGTATTTTGCAATGTAAAATGTTTACATAGTTTTTTGTCTCATCTGTATCTACGTATCATTTGTATTCTTAGAAATAAATAGTATGAAAGATGAAGACGATGAACGTGAATCATTAATCAGTAGTAAAATCAATTCATATAATACTAAAGATGATCAACAACGTCGATCATCTCCTCTCGAATGGATTGAATCATCTTGGACTCGATGGTGGCGTCTATTGAGTTGGACATGGGTTTATCCAATGCTTTCATTAAGTTATAAACGACCATTAACTGACAATGATCTTGATGATATACCTTACAATGATAAAGCTTCGGTATTATTTCATAGATTACATTCTTACAATTGGACATCAACAACAACAACATGGAAAATAGTTAGTCGAGTATTTTGGAAAGAATTTATGTTGATTGGTCTATTTTTTCTTCCATATATAGCAGCACGTATTATACAGCCATTACTTCTTCGTCAAATAATGTTTACTATAAAAAATCAACAAGAATCGATTAATAATATAGCCTATCTATATGCTGTATTATTATCTATTGGTGCAGTTATTCAAATATCATTACATCAACTATTTTTATTTTATTCTACACGTATTGGTATAAGAATTCGTAATGCATTAACATTAAATATGTATGTACATTCATTATCAATGAAAACAACATCATTACAAAAATTAAACAATGCTCAAATAATTAATTTCGTATCTATTGAAACATCAAAATTCGAAATGGTATGTAGATATTTACATTATATATGGGCAGGACCTCTTGAGGGTCTAATTACATTTGGTCTTCTTAGTTGGATTATTGGATTTTTTCCTATATTATGTGGTTATATTGTATTTCTTATATTCACTTTTATTCAATTAATATTTAGTCGTCTATTTCGATATCAACGTGAAATAACAATATCTTGTAGTGATAAACGTATTCATGCTTTTAATGAATTTATTCAAGGATGTCATATTATTAAAATGTATAATTGGGAAAAATTAATGGAAGATCGTATACATGAAATGCGTCAAAATGAATTATCAAGTATTCAACGTGCATCACTTTTACGTTCATTTAATATGATTCAATTTTTTGTTTCAATACCACTTCTTTCATTGACAACATTTGGAAGTGCTTGGCTTTTACATTATCCATTAAATTCAATAGATATTTTTACAGCTGTATCTTTTTTTATCATGATGCGAACAAGTATTGCATATATGTTACCAGTTACTATTGAAAGAATAAGTGAAATACAATTAGCTTCACAAAGAATAGATACATTAATGCGTATGATGACAATAGAAAAACAAGAATCATTAATAGGGAATCAACAACAAAAAGGAACAATTATCATGTCAAATGCAACGTTTTCGTGGAATAACAATGAACCTTGTTTATCATCATTGAATTTAATGATTGAAACAGGAACATTTGTGGGTATTATTGGATCAGTTGGATCAGGTAAATCATCATTACTTGCTGCTATACTTAGTGAAATGAATCTTTGTAATGGTCAATTTAATACAAATAATAGTTCATTTTCTTATGCTGCTCAATCATCATGGATATTTGTAGATACACTTCGGAATAATATTCTTTTAAATCGACCATATAATGAAGAACGATATAGAAATATAATAAATGTATGTTGTCTTGATATTGATATTAGTCTACTTGGAAATAGTGGAGATTTAACTATTATTGGAGAACGAGGAATTAATTTAAGTGGTGGACAAAAATCTCGAATATCATTAGCTCGTGCTTTGTATACTGATGCGGATATTTATCTATTGGATGATCCATTGGCATCTGTTGATCGTATAGTAGCAAAAACAATCTATGAACGATGTATTGGTCCACGAGGATTATTAAAAAATAAAACTCGTTTATTAGTTACTCATCAAATACAATTTCTCATTGAAACAGATCAAATATTTGTTCTCTCTAATGGTCATATTAGTAAAAAAGATCATAATGATAAGAATATTTTTGAAGAAAATAATATAACTACAAATGATAAATCTAATTTAAAGAGTATGCTTGATATAAATTCTTCAATAGCTGATACTAAACCAATTATTACTGATGAAACATCAGCTATAGGAAGTGTTAATTGGTCTATATGGTATCATCTATTTATTGCATCACCTTTAGGTAGATGTGGTCTATGCTTACTTATTATTTTATTTTTTATTGGAGAAATATTCTATGATATAAGCAATATTTGGCTTAGTCTTTGGTCAAGACAATCATATATAAATCAGCAATATTTACTAATATTTCCTTATGTTTATTTAGGTTTGGTGTTAGCTACAGTATTTGCAGATATATTTCGTATTAATTATGCTTTTTCTGTCATGTTACATGGATCGAATAATTTACATAATAATATGTTAAAAGGATTATTATATACATCAATACAATTTTTTGAAAGTAATCCAACTGGACGTATTCTTAATCGTGTAAGTAAAGATCAAGATATAATAGATGATTTATTACCTGGAACATTAATATCTGGTATTGAATCTTTATTAATAGTGATTGGATCAGTGATTATTATTTGTATTATAAATCCATCTATATTGATATTATGTATTCTATTAATACCTATGTTTTATTTTCTAACTCGATTTTATTTACAAGCAAATCGTCGAATGAAACGATTGGAAAGTGTTACTCGTAGTCCTATATATGCACTATTTTCATCATCTTTCAATGGTTTATCAACTATTCGTGCATTTAAATGTAAAGATTTTTTTATAGAATTAATAACAGATAAAATTAATATAAATACAAGAGTAAATATAATTATGCAAGGAGCAGCACAATGGTTTAGTATAATAGTCGATCTTATTTCTTGTTTTTTCATGCTGATCACTGCTATTCTGTTAATATATTTTCGTGAACATATTAATCCATCAATAGGTGCACTTTGTTTATCGTACACGATTGTAATAACAGGAAGGTTTCCATGGAGTATTCGACTATTCGCTGAATCAGAATTGTTGATGACAAGTGCCGAACGTATTAATGAATATGCACAATTATTACCTGAAGAAGACAGTCAGAAAAAGTTAGTAAAGACATCACCAGAATGGCCAGATTTTGGAAATATTGAATTTCGAAATTATTCATTACGTTATCGATCTGATCTTGAACCTGTTCTTAAAAATATCAATTTACGGATTGATTCTGGTCAGAAAGTTGGTATTATTGGTCGAACTGGTATAGAAATTACGTTCATAAAAATTCTCTATTTTATTATTTTTTTATATTTAGGTGCAGGAAAATCATCCTTGTTAACAAGTCTTTTTCGATTTCTTCCTCAATCAAATATTGAGGGTGAAATTTTTATCGATAATATTGATATTAGTTGTATTACACTTGATCATCTTCGATCTCATCTTAGTATTATTCCTCAACAATCTATATTATTTAATGGTACTCTTCGATATAATCTTGATCCATTTAATCATTATACTGATGAACAATGTTGGATGGCACTTGAAGATGTTCAACTTAAGCAGTTTGTCAGCAATCATTCAGATGGACTTCAAATGATGATTGCTGAATCAGGTACTAATTTAAGTGTTGGTCAATGTCAATTAATTTGTATTGCTCGTGCTATTTTGAAGAAAACTAAAATCTTATTAATTGATGAAGCAACAGCTAATGTTGATCAACAAACAGATGAAATAATTCAATCTATAATTGCTAATAAATTTCGAGATCGTACTATTCTAATAATTGCTCATCGATTGAATACAGTAGCTAATTGTGATCAAATTATTGTATTAGATAAAGGTGTTATTGTAAATTTTGATATACCAGAAAATATTATTAAACATTATCAGTAAGAATTAGTGAGACAAATATCTCCGACCTTTTTTTTATTATCTTTTATCTTTTGTGTGTTTGTCAATTTTTTTTTATCTTCATATTTCAAACATTCATAGAGATGATAAATAAAACGTTGTTTTTTTTCTTGGTTATTTCATCAATTTTTATTCTTGTCGAAACAATATCTATTGAAGAATCGAATTCGACAACAACTTTTAGTACTGATAAGTAAAATATTTTAATTCTAATATAAATAATTAAATTAAAATTTAGATTACCACGAGATGGTCCTTTTCTTGATTTTCGATTATTACCCTATATTGGTAATGGTCATATAGCTACTGTTGTATATAGTGATTTTATTTATATGAATGGACTTTATAATAGTGAAAATGGTAATTAGATTATTTTTTGATAGTTTATTTTGTTTTTTGTTTAAATAAAGGTACTAGCCATCGAGCACGTATTCCAAGTACAGTTAATTGGCAATTTAAAATCCATTCAAAATCATCATTATATACTTTAAATGTTTCATCAGGTTAAAAAGATATATTTTCTTTCAATGAATTTAATTAAATTTTCTTAATAGGTATGTTTATTGAAACACATGAAAATGATGAAATTCGAATTGAACGACGTTTATTTGCTTCACAAGAATATACTGAATTATTAATTAATCATGTTAGATTAATTCGAAAAACATCGAAAGGTTAGATTTTTTTAATATTCAGTTATTTTTTTTTATTAATACATTATTTTATAGAACATAAAATTCATGTACCGATTAAAGTCGATGAAAAATTAACAAGTATTGATATAAATTTAACTGTTATAACTCGTAATCCACAATATGTGTAAAGAATATTTAATCGAAATTTTTTTAATTTTCTATTTATTTTAAAGTCTTTTATATGGTAAAACACGTGAAATTGAAAATAAAAAATTTCAAAATGAAACATTACCTGTATATATATATTATACACCATTACCTATTAAAGGATTAGAACTTGATGAAAATGTAAAAAATCAAACATTTATTTTTATTACTTCAATTGATAATAATCAATCAATAGCTAAACAAAGTTTTGATTATGGTTAATTATTTGTTTTAAAATTATTTTTAAAATAATTTTGTTTTGTTTTTTAAATAGCAACAATTGAACAAGATGCAGATATTATATTATCATCACATATATCTTTATGGAATAATATATGGTCTAATGGACATATTGAAATTGAAGGAAATAATGAATTACAAAGACAAATAAATTCAGCATTTTATTATATATTAAGTTCTCTTCCACCTTTATCAACAAAAAGTCAATTAAAACAATTTTATGGTTTAAGTCCAGGTACACTTTCACGAGGTGGTCGTTCACGTGAAGATTATTCAGGTCATTCATTTTGGGATACAGAAACATGGATGTTTCCATCGATTCTTCTTTTCTATCCAACGTAAGTTAAATATGTTAGAGAAAAAACGAGCGTGGATTTTTGTTTTATTAGATTAGCTAAAGAAATTTTATCATATCGAATTGCTCTACGTGATCCTGCAGCGTATAATGCTGCACTGTTTGGTTATGAAGGATGGAGGTATATTTATTCTTTTTTTTTTTGTTAACTTATAATAAAATAGTTTTAAATAAGATATCCTTGGGAAAGTGCTCGAACTGGTGTTGATGTAACACCAGATTGTTGTCCTGAAGGTCGTCTTTATGAAATTCATATAACAGGTGATATTTCATTTGCAGCAAGACAATATATATCAATTACAAATAATAAAGATTGGTTATTAAATGAATATGGTGGAGAATTAATTTATGAAATAGCTCGATTTTGGAGTTCACGAGTTATATATAATAATCAAAGAAAACAATATGAAATATTATGTAAATTTTTTTTTTTAAATGAAAATTTTTTTATATTGTATTATTATTTTGTGTTAGCTGTATTACCACCAGATGAAGATGCTGAACCATATAAAAATAATTCTGTTTATACAAATGCAATTGCTTCACTTTCTATTGAATTAGCTGATTATATTAGTTGTATTACTAATAAAACAATTCCTTCAAAATGGTTGGATATTGCATCGAATTTATATTTTCCTTTTGATAATTTAACTAAAACTTATCTTGAATATGAAAATTTTGATTTAAGTAAGGAAAATAATTTATTTTAAATAAATTTTATCTATTTATTTAGAACATACTATTATTAAACAAGCTGATGTTATTCTTCTTGGATATCCATTGATGTGGACAATGAATGATGAAATAAAACAAAATAATTTATTAATTTATGAACCTTTAACACGTGTTGATGGACCAGCTATGACTTGGTCAATGTATTCAATTGGTTTTAATGAATTATCTGATTTTAATAAAACTGATCAACTTTTTCAACGTTCATATCAAAGTTATGTTCGATCTCCATTTAATGTTAATTATTTAAATAGTTTTTTATTTTATTTTGATGATTTTTATTTTCTAGGTATGGACAGAAACTCAATCAGGTGTTGGAACAGTTAATTTTATAACTGGTATTGGAGGATTTTTACAATCTGTTCTTTTTGGTTATGGAGGAATTCGTATTAAATTAACTCAACTTGAATTTAAACCTTATGGTCATCTACCAGATCAAGCGACTAAATTCATCTTTCATGGTATTAAATATCAAGGATTCATTCTCGATTTGACCATTGATAGTAAAATCTATGAAATTTTTATTCGTTCACAGAACAATAATAATTCTATTCCTCTTCTATATGAACATGGAGAACGTCATGGTTTACTCAAAGTAAATGATCGTCTTTCATTTCCCGTTGGTACACTTATTATTATTCGTCGATCAGTCGCTCTCTGTCCTTGATTTTATATTTTATTGCTAAAATAAATATTTTGTCATTTCTTCACAACTTGAAACATTTATCAACTAAGAATGATTTCAATCGAAGATAATAGAAAATGAATTACTATTAGTCCCTATCTCAAGATTAGAAAATTCTTATTACAATTCTCAATTCATTTTGTAGTGCATGTATCTATATAAGGAAATGATGTTCGAAAATATTTTTATGACTGTGATAAACAACTGGAAACAATAACAATACTATTGCATGGATAGAATTAATTTCTGTTCGTTTCAGTTTATTTAATAGTATCTATCTATTGCTTCGATATTGTTTCGAAGAAAGTTACCGCTAATTTTCACTACCTGAAGAGACTTTGTAAGGATAGATGAAACATGTATCGGATAGACGATAAAGAATGATGGTCTTCGTATTTCGTCAATATCTCGCTCGATTTTCATTGTTCAGGCTTGAACATTTTTTAAAAGATGTTCCATTCAATTCTATACAAAACTGTTTGCAAAGAAATTCTTCTGATGAATAGCTGAAAACGCTTTTCATTAGTCCGATAAATGTCAGGTACAGCAGAAAAGATCTTAATGACAATTCGCTTCTATTAAAATGATAGAGAACACATGTTTCCTTTAACTTGGTAGGGACTCCAAATAGGTTTTGATTTAAAACTAGACGTAACTACAGTAAAACCTCCCTTAGATGGTCACTAATGGGACTTTTCAAATCGCCCATCTTATCGAGTTTACATATATCGACTGCTAGTACGGTATTCACTAGCTAAACCATAAACAACAGTTCTACTAATATGTTCTCGATTCGTTCTTAGTATTATAATTTTATGAAATGTGCACTTTTGTCACTTAGAATTTTTTTTCAATCAAGTTTATTTTCTTTAGCAGCGGCTTGTGTCTTTTCTTATATTAAGGGATGTGAGAGTGGAATCTTGTTCGATCATTGTGCTACAAACTATGAAAGAAGGAGCAAATCGTACTCCTTATTCTCTGTATCTCTATGTCTTTATCATCATCTTCTTGCTTTCATTGTTTTTTATCCTTGTTCTTCATACATATATTAATCTACACATTCCTTTACCGCATAAACTGTCTATTTCTTGCTTTTATCGAGATAAAAGACATCGACCAAGTGTCTTGTCGCTGCTTTTCTTACACCAGCCTTCGTGTAACATCGGTTATGGATATGCAATGGTTGTGGTTTTTCCTTTATTATTTAAATAAAAAGCTTTTGACTCAAAAAAAGAAACAAATGCCATCAACGGTAGTAAGAGAGAGAAAAGATTGTTTGTTGCTTATTATTATTGAAATTGTTATAAAACTAGCAAAATTACTATCATTTATCATTTTATATTAATAAGAATTGAAAATTAAGACCTATAATTACTCATAATATTAACATTTTTTGTATTGAAATAATTCACTCATCAATGATCTAGTATCTTATTTTGATATTAGATGCAAAGGGCGGTGGTTCATTTAATTTTGTTCGATATATCTTGAAGAAGATTCTCTAAAACATTATCGTTGTTGGTTGTCGCGGATTGAATTGCGTTGTTGAATAACGTTAAAGCATAATCTTTGATTTTGCGGATGTTGCTAATTTGATGAATATACTTGACCGAAGCGTAGATAGGTAATCCGAGTGCAACTCGAAGTGCTTTGTTTTGCATGATCTGCATCTTTCTGGCTATCATATATATTCGAAGAATTAATTACGACTAATTGATCTAGTACCTGCATACATCCCCCCTCCATTAAAGACCTAGGTAACCAGGGTCAAGGATCGTTAAGTGCACTTTCCTAGCAACGGCGGGCAACAAGTACTAGACTTCTTTCCTAAGTTTCTTGGCTACCAAATATATAAAGCAAGAATTTTTATAGTATAGTCTATTAGTATCAGGAAGCTAAAGATATGTAAGTTCCATATTTTAGCTCTAAAGGGGCTGCGCTAACAAGCTTCTTTACAGAAGTTGCTAAAAAATGATAGTTATTCTGAATGAATAAGTTGACTTAAGATACAAATGATATATTTAATGATCTCGGTAAATAGAGAACATTTTACCACGCTATTTTTTAATTGTAAATTTTGTTTTATGATGAAGTTGTATTAATAATAAAAGCGACGAACGATGCTTGTGTAACTAATACAAACAAAAGAACTATTTTAAACAATGGCATTGAAATTGTTAGAAGAGAATACTTAATTGTTTGAGTTTTGTTTTTTTTGAATTCCTTCCATTGTCGATAGACACATAAAGTATAGCCTTGGTGTGCATTTCACACATATGCAGAAGGACGTTATGAAATTTAGAATAAATATAAAACGATCAAGGATACTCTACAATAACGACCGATGAATTTTATACTACCTTCCAGTAGAAAAATAGAAGTATTACCAAGACCATCCACAGATCAGTCTGCTAGTGCGTTAGTAAGTCTTTGCTTCCATTTGAAAATTTGACTGAGAAGTTCGGGAACTGTAACTGTAATAAATCATATCTCTAATTTTAGGTAGCTAAACTCAATGAAGGTTGTAACTTGGCACAAAAGAATACTCCCGAAGGTTTCAAACAAGCTATTGAAAAGTTCTCAGAAATTAAAGAACCTACGATCACTGTGCTTTTTCTCCGTGGTAATGCTCATCTAAAATTGGGCGGCTCAAAGCACAACCAAAGCGCTATGAATGACTTTACTGAAGCTATTCTTCGCCAGAAAAAGGAAGAAGATTCCTCACTTTCTCTTGCAGAACTCTACTATAAACGAGGTTTTGCACATCAAATGCTCGGAGAAGCTGATCTTGCTATACATGATTATTCATTGTTCATTCGAGAAATGAAAGACGAAAAAAAAACTGATAAGCTAGCAGAACGAGATAATTTATTATCAAAAGGTTATCTTAGTCGTGGATTAGTTCATGAATCCATTCAAGACATGAAGAAAGCTCTGAAGGATATCAGCAAGGCCGTTAAGTTGACACATGAGAGAAATCCTTACTACAAATATTGTCAAGACCGAATACGTCTTACTACAAATGAAACTTTAGGTGATTCTATAGAAGAAGATGGGAACGAAAAGCTCAATCACAACGAGAAACAGATGTCTTCGAAACAAAATACTGACGTCAAAATGCTGACTGAAGGTCGAACTGTCGAGTATGACAAATTATTTTACGAGGCTCTTCTTAGTAGTGAACAAGGAAAACATGCAGAGGCCTTAGAAAAATTCCAAGATGCTTCTAAATGTGTCTCAAATGACTCTCAGAAGTCGGATAATTTTTTCCGACAAGGACTCTGTCAGTACATGCTTGGGAAAACGACAGAAGCTGAGAATATGTTCAGGGAGACTCTGAAAGTGAACCCAAAACATGCACGCGCTATTTTTCGTCTCGGCACTTTGCAAGCAGCCAACGAACAGTTTCGAGAGGCTTTGAGTAGCTTGACTTTAGCGCATCAGTATGCCCCCAATCATATCGATATATTGTATGAACGAGCCAATGTTTATGAAAAACTGGGAAAGCTCGATGAAGCTATGTACGATCGTCGTCGTGCTATGCAACTAACGCAATCGCCAGCAACGACGATAATCATCGTTGAAGATCGTTTGCGCCAATTAAAAGCCGAAATTTTTCAAAAGGGAGAATCCGCTGCTCGACATTTTAAGATAGGTTGGCTTCAAGAAGTGCTGTACAAACTATCCAATAATGTCACATTTCTCGAAGATAAAAGCAAGCAAAAAATTCTCAAAGTTGTCAAACCTGATGAGTTCAATTACAAAGAAGCTGTGAAAGAATACACTGCCGCGATTAACACTGACATTGAAAAGACATGTCCTGAAGCGCATGCTATGTTAGCCTTGTGTCAAGAACAAAAAGATTTCTTATGTGCTCACAGTGCTCTTCAAGAACTGTTTGATATGTTCGAAAAGTTTCCACATTCTACAATTATGTGGAAAAAATTCATCGGAAACATGCAAAATCCGAAATATTGGAGCGAAATGGGTGATGTTCCGTCGAAGAAAGTATTGATTAAAACAAAAAAAATGGAAGATAGTCGGCAAGCAATCAAGATTGATGAGGAAAATTTTCAATCGAATAAAAATCTACAAATGTTCTATCGTACCTGTCGAATTCAACTGTCTAATGTACTAGCGGCTTTTGCTCTGGCCGGATGTAGTCAAGAAATTATTGCGCACAATATGAAAGGTCCATATTCAAAGTAAGTCTTACCTCTTGATTGGAATGTCAAAAAATTTATCGATGATTCTAGAGCGGCCACTATCCTTAAACTTGTGTTCAAAGGTATCACTTCTATACTTGACATTGGTTCAATACTGGAATCAGGCGTAGATTTTGCAGCCGGACAGCTTGAAGATAAAGATCATGAAGTCATACGAGATAAATTACAGATAATTAGTAATTGTGGGGATATTATCGAACAAAATGAAGCTGCACGTCAAGTAGCACGAAGACTAACCGATCGATATAAAGACCAATTATGTCGCCTGGACGATGAGAATGAAGTAAAAGAAGCAGGTTGTTTTTTACGCTGTAAAAGCAAATTACCATACATCAATCCTTTGGATGGAAGAACACCTGCCGAACGAGTAGCTTCCTTTGCTGTCAACTACATCATTTCTGCTGTTGCTGATAAGAGTATTAAAACATTAAGACTGGCACAGGCGAATGGCCAAGATTCATTAGTGGAAATGTTAGTTCAACTCGCTTGCCGTGCTCATCTACCAAAATTACGTATACCGAAATGTATTCACGATGATCCGAATTTGAATCTTCCTCTCAAATCCGAGTTAAGTACTCATTCATCATCTGAACGTGAACAAAATCAGGTTACGGATCTGAATACCACAACTGCCGATGTCCAGACTGAGAAAAAGAAAAAAGAATCACGATTTGACTCAAGCCGATTTTTACTTCACAAATTTTTTCGTGCTCCTGGGCTACGTTATGATCCTAGAGACGATCCACCTCGACAAACCACTGATACTTTCGTGAACGAACAAAAAATCGAACAGAATCAACCAACTTTATCAACAACGGCCGATCAAGTTGCACCATCAACCGAATGGCATGAGGCCAAATACATGATTTCTGAACATTACGGATATCGCTCATGCAGTGCCATAGAAATGGAACTTTTGAAACAGGAACATGAAATTAAGAAAAACTGTTGCATGTGTTGTACTAACTGCTGTTGCTAAATAAGAAATCTTCTTTCTTTTTTTCTCAATACAGGTCTTATCATTTGATATTTTCAGATAAGCAAACAAAAGTATGACCGAAAAGCAGACAAAATCATCACGTCAAGTACCACCGCCTTCGTGAGTAAGAATTTCAGTTGAAAATATTGATAAACTTTTATTTAGACCTCTGAAACCTTATCGAAATATCATCGAACGTAATCCGATTGAAGATCATTTCACCGATAAACGTCTTCGAAAACAGATGCGCCATGTTGGATTGGTTAATTTGTTTGTTTTTCCTCAGTTCTAACGTGATGTTTCAGTTCAATTTTAGGTACCGAAATCACTCGATAAGAATAATCGAGATCCTACTTCTCTAGCACGTGAGGAACATGATATTTATAATTCTGGAAAAGAAAAATACAAACGATTTCAACGGAAGTTTATTACAGCTATAGTTGATGCGTAAGTGGAAAGATCTTCTCACAGAGGATAATTTTTTTTACAAATACGAACAATAGGGTTCAAGAAGTTGACCGAGCAAGACAAGCAGAATTTCGCGATCAATTGGATCTTTGGGATAAAATGTATTCAAATCGTTTACAGCGTATTCAAGTACTTATTGTCTCCGCTAATTAGATAACTTAAAAGATCTTTTCTAATTTTCATACAGGCACATGATATACAGTTAGAACGAAAATATGGCTTGTTTGTTGATAGAGAAATGAAGAAAGTAAGTAGACAAAGCATTGTTTTGTACAACAAAAGTGCTCTCAAACTAGGAATTAATTCGAGAACATCTAACTCAAATCCCTCGAGTACCGTCTGTATCCATTCCTCGTCTTCGTCTTCCTTTTCCTCCAAAACGACGTTTGAAGTAAGTCAACGTAGACAATGAATCGTACATTTCTTCTCTTTCTCGCTCGTTAAAATCGTAGGAAGTCTCCAAAACGAAAACGTCCTCCCTCCGCTCCACTTCCTCATCCATCAACCGTTACAAACCGTCCACCGCTCGATGATATCCTAACACGTTTAACTAAACTCGAAAATGATTTTTCCACGTTTGAAAATCAAGATTTTGATGATTGCCGTACTGATGTTGAACTAATCAAAACAAATATTGAAATGTTAATTAATGATAAAAATCTTGTGCGTGATGAAATGAACCAATTCAAACATAACATCGAAGAATTACAAATAGATTTAAATGAAATAGCCAAAGTTCAAGACGTACTTAAGATTATTCAATTAGAACATGAAAACAAAATCTTCGAATTAACTAAACTTGAAAATAAACCTTACCCATCATCTGAACCTACGATAAATTATGAAGAAAATTTGAGAAATATTCTTTACAAACAAGATGAATTTGATGAGTCTCTTCGAACAATTACTGACAATATGAACGAATTTCAAAAAATAACTCAAACAACTGATAAGAAAATTCTTGAAATTAATGAGAATATCACCAAGCAGCAACAACAACTTGAAGAAAGTCTCAAGGCAAATGCCCAAACATTGCAACAACAAATTGCAACATTAGAGAAACAACTACAAAGCCTTATTAAAGAAGAAATCAATAAAGTCAAAGAAGAAATAGTTGAATTGAAAGATCGAATCACGAATTTAGAAGAAACTGTCAATGGAAATAAATTACCTGAAGCAAAGAAAAAAGATCCTTTACCTTATGTAGAAAAACTTGATGTGGTTGATCTTTTTGATATTGATTGGAAGAAATATTTAACAGAAAATCAAATTAGCAATAATCATTAAATTGATTACTTCAAACTGCTTAGTATATGAACATTTTTATATTACACAGAAATATTTATTAGGAATGTAATATTCCATCTGATATGTACTTCAGCGAACAATGTAAAAGACACAATTAAGTATAGCGAATTTCCTTATAGGAACGTTCGTAGAATAGGAGTATTACCTTATTGAATAAACTACAATTCATTTACATGCTCGGCTAAACTCAAAATATCTGTTATATTGTGAATAAATAGAATCAGTACCACACTTTGTTTTTTGGAAGTACCATATACTTCTATAATCAGTATGAATGGCAAATAATGGATAGATATTAAAAATTTTATCATGTCTATTAAATAGCATAGAACATATACAAGATAGGAATAAAAACAATGATTTAAAAAGAAGTGAATTTGAAGATCTCTAAATTAAACATGCTACATTGTATGAATTTCGATCGAAGGACCACAATTTATGTTTGAGAAGCATGTATCCATGGTGAATGACATCATGATCTGAATTTAAAATGGTTCCTATGTTACATATGAGACATGCTTTAATCATCGTTCTTACTATGTTTTGACTCTAATAACAAATTTACTGCAGAGTATTTGAAAACCCTGCCCTTTTCTATAATAAAATTAATATATATATAGAGAGAGATCTGCTATGTTATATTTTAAAGGAAGTGGCTATATCAACACAAGTATATATAGTTATCTGGCTATATACACATAGATAGATATAACAATCTGGTATATATGAAACCATTATAATCTTATATATATACCGTAGGACACTCTCGGATTTAGGCCAATCTTAGATTTGCGTAGACTATTCTCAGATCCGAGTTTAGACTAGTCCATTCTTGAATCTAAGTTTGGCGTAACATCTTTTTAGCCAATCTTGGATTTCAAAATGGCCTACTCCAATCTCAAAACTCACTAAAATTGTCAGTCCAATCCGAGATTCGCTTGTTTATTCAGGTCCATCTAAGTTTGGCCTAATCCATACTGAGATATTTTATTTCTTTAGGTCAATTTAAGATTCTCCTAGGTCAAAACAAGATAAATTTGTGAAACAAGACAGTTGAATTTCAGTGATCGAACGATACTTGTTTGAAGTGTAGAACAATTCGAGAGAATGAAAACGAGAGTCATACATTGTGAATGAGATGTGGGTTTACACTTAAAAATCTTGCGTGTGCTTATGCAATTATCGATAAATGATATACCAAAAACCTTTTTATGGGTTTCACTGCCGAGTTTTGTCAGCTCGTTGGTGTAGAGTAGGCTGATTTAGATGAAATACCTGTAAGCAGGGAGTTGAAATTCTAGTTTTGTAACATTATCAATTGTGTCTGTTGTTTCAGCAAAGCAAGGTACAATCAAGGACGTGTTCGAGATTTTTCCATGAGAGAAGGACGAAATCGAATTTTTATTCTGATACTTCAAATAGAACTTTTTAAAAGAAATATTTTGAAGCCTAAAGAACAAGGAACTAAAATATTCTTAGCAAAATTTCTGAATGAATGCATGGAGCTCATTAGCCCTCCTTTTCCTTAAATATGTTCCTCAATGTAAACTCACCTAGGCGCTTGTGAAAGTAATCAATATCTCTGCTCAATATATGTCAATACAAATTCCATATAGTGTTGAAATATGTAAGAAATAAAGGACTTTAGTTTTCATTTTGTTAATGCCAATATTATTCTTCACTCTTTTACGCAGTTTATTTATGAAAGTCAGACGTGGCTTGAGTTATTAAATACTCTATCCTGTTTTGACCTAGGCGAATCTTAAATTGACCTAAAGAAATAAAATATCTCAGTATGGATTAGGCCAAACTTAGATGGACCTGAAAAAACAAGCGAATCTCGGATTGGACTGACAATTTTAGTGAGTTTTGAGATTGGACTAGGCCATTTTGAAATCCAAGATTGGCTAGAAAGATGTTACGCCAAACTTAGATTCAAGAATGGACTAGTCTAAACTCGGATCTGAGAATGGTCTACGCAAATCTAAGATTGGCCTAAATCCGAGAGTGTCCTACGGTATATATATAAGATTATAATGGTTTTGTATACACCAGATTGTTATATCTATCTATGTGTATATAGCCAGATAACTATATATACTGGTGTGGATATAGCCACTTGACTATATACACTTGTGTGGATATAGCCACTTCCATTTTAATTTTCTATTGATATACTTTAGTCCATGTATTTTAAAAAAATTATTTAGTTACTTATCATTTTTTAATATTCTACCTGGAAAACTAAACTTTTTCATTTAGAATGTAAATAAATTACTAAGAGAAAAAAAATTTTTACTTAGATTTTATGTTAAATTACTTAGCAGTTAAATGAGTGCCTTTTCTTTCTAATCATTGTGTATGCATCTATATGAATTGTCGCACAGATAAAATATTCCTGTGAAAAAGAGAAAGAAAACAAAAAAAGAAGCCGATCACGATGACTTTAGCAACATGGTAGAACTATTGAAAAGAAGCGAGAGTGGAGTCTATTCAATAAGTACTGAATAAGATTTGATAAAGCTATCAGTTATCCTGTTCAAAGTTAATATTACCTCTAGCTCTTTTCTATGATGAAACATGAAGTATTTTCACTCTTGATTCGTCGGATTTTGATCCTGAAAAGCAGTTAAATGTTGCATGCTATTCTTCTATCTACAAACACTCCTAGCGACATAAAATTTAATAGTGGATCTCGGCCAATCTTTAGATAGAACTATTTCATTTCCAATTAAACAAGTAGTGTATCGATCTCATTTGGCAATGTCATATTGATCAATTGCTGGTTCACAAATATTTATATCATATATTTCATTTCAGAACAGCAAAATAGTTTTTTTTCACTACATTAGTAATCGATTTTAAAGTGATAAAAGTGTTATCGTGACTACTGGTTCGCCATTTTCGTTAGATGAATTGAAATTATGTTCTAAATAAAAGTTTCTTTTTCGCGTTCTATTCATTATGTTTGTTGTTGTTCTACTTGTTCTCTATCAACCAACTCTGGAGATTTTCTTGTTATTCGTGTATTCTGTATACGATCTAAGCCAGAAAAATAATTGTTATCGAGGTAATCATTTTTTTCAGTTTACAACAAATATAAGTTTGTCACTCACTTTCGTAATAAGAACAGTTTATGATAATTAATTAGGTAATGACGCTGTTTCATAAAAATTAATGAATTGTTTTTCCGTCTATTTTCATTGATGCATGTTTATTATAGTTCTGTGTCAAGAATCATCTAAGAAAGAATTTTCTCCTTGGTTCATTAATATATTCATGAAAAAAGACATTTGTGTTTCTGTGATGAACGTTAATGTTTTCACCAATGCTTAGGCTAAAAAACATAAAAGCAGTTTTAAATATTTACATAAGCGGAACATCCACCAGTGTGATCATTATAGTCACAGTAGCAGTCATTATAAAGTTGATTTTTCCATTCCGAAATTCCTAGTAGTAATTCTAGTAAAAAGCGCAATAGTCAAGTTGGATAAAAATATTTTTTTGAATCATTTTTATTTAAAAGTACGAGAGAGCGATGAAAACCCTTTGAATCTTCTAATGTGAACTGCCATTAGTCCCTCTCATTCATGGTCATCGTCAACTATTCTGACGCACACTTATATTCATAAGCTTGCTATCTCAACCAATTATACATGAGGTTAAAAGTGTATAGGACTCAGAAGTACAACATATATAGGATCTCTCGTTATATTGAGTATCGAAATGAAGAAATTTCGGAAATTTCCTTTTTCGAAATTCTAAACACTGCTGTAAATACATGTAAATAACGGTCGGTGTCACGTACATGAAAAATAGAATATGATCGATCTCTTGATAATTGTTCAAAGTTTCACTATATTCTTTAGATTTAGATATTTTAAAATTGATCAAAATCACCTTTTAATTTCCAAATTTTTTCGAAATATTTGCTGCAAGTTTTTAATATTAACGTATTAGAAGGGGGACGATAACATTTTATCATTTGGTATTCTACGCACAATGTCCTCTCAAACTGAATGTAAGTTGTGCCAAGAAATTGCCATTTTTCAAAATCCTGTTTAATAGCATTACCAAATAGTCCGATCGTTTGCTTTCATTTATTAAATACACACAAAAAATTAACGCACACAAAGTAGATCATACCATCACTGATGAACTCGATCCACTCACTAAGTAGTCTTGTTTTCTCTCATCCATTGAAGTGAAACAAACTCGAACTCTAAAGGCCATGCTTTGTTTTTTCCAAGAGTTCATCATCAATGAGTCTTTTTGTCAGAATTTGAAGTTTAGAGAATCTTCGAACACATTGTATGTAGTAGAAGAGAAATTTAGAGTAGTGTATGTATCACGTTTCAGTCGCGGTAGTCGTGCTTCGAAAAAAATATTATCGATGACTACATAACTCTATCGAGAGAACAATATTGTGTGTTTTCAAGGGCTACACGGAAATATCGATTTCATTCTTTTTTTTAATTAGTAGTAGTTCGTAAGAAAAACAAAAAAATGCTGAGAAGAAATGATTTTTTTTCAAACTCGAAGGAAAGAGAATGGGTTTTCCTTTAACACACACATGCGTTGATTATCTTCTTCGCTATCGTTCCTCCTCATTGACCATTCCGTTTTTTTAAAATTCGATCAAAAAAGGTCAAAAATGATGAAATCAGCAAGTGAGAGAGAGAGAAGATACCGGTTGACATTCTTATGACTTTTTTAGGAGGATATCCCCTACGGACAAGGAACGGAAAAAAACTGCGCGAAATATGTCTCTTAAAACGGCAAAAAATAAACAGATGAAAACAAAGATGTGCATGATGACAATGGGATTGATGAAGGAACAGACGAATGACAAAATAAAACGATATTTCTCAGTTCTGATAGTCATCCTACATCCTCACCCTTATATTCCAAGGATTCCAGTTACAGTCCATGTATGCCGATTCCATAGAATTCGGCAACACATGTTTCAGTCCTATGCACCCACTCTTCCCGACAAAATCACCCTTATTTAAAAACTTGTTTCTGTCTCTTATTATGATACTTATTTTTCTCTATTTTAAGTGCCATTACGAGCACCTGCTATTAACATTCATCCAAATGCTCGATGACAACATAATGGTCTCACTGTCACTGGAGGAAATGGGTTAGGCATTGAAACCAATCAACTCTCTTAACCAAACGGTTTGTATGTGGATAACGAACAAACAATTTATGGCGCTGATGGGAACAATCACCGTATTGTGGCATGAAAATCTGGTGAGACAACTGGACAAGTAGTTGCCGGTGGACATGAAACAGGAAATGGTGCTCATCAATTGAATTGGCCAACAGATGTGATTATAGACAAAGAGAGAGATAGTCTCATTATTGGTGATAACAGGAATGAACGAGTAGTTCGCTGGCCTCGTCGAAATGGAACAAGTGGAGAAACAATTATCTTCAACATCAACTGTTGGGGTTTGACAATGGACGACAATGGATCTCTTTATGTCACCGATGTCGGAAAGAATGAAGTAAGACGATATCGAATGGGTGAATCTCAAGAAATAGTAGTGGCAGGTGGAAATGGAAAAGGAAATCGTCTTGATCAGCTCGACTCTGCCCGCTACATATTCGTCGATCGAGAACACTCAATGTTTGTGTCTGATTATTACAATGACCGTATAATGAAATGGATAGAAGGTGCAAAAGAAGGTATTGTTGTCGCTGGTGGTCAAGGAAGGAGTCTGATACAATTGTCTTCTCCTCTAGGAGTTGTAGTTGATCAATTGGGTACTGTTTATGTGGCTGACGGACATAATCATCGAATTGTACGTTGGGCTAAAGGAGAAAAACAAGGAAATGTTATTGTTGGTGGAGATGATTATGGAGCACAAGCAAATCAACTCAATTATCCCATCGAATTGTCATTTGATCGACATGGTAATCTCTATATTGTTGATAACGGAAATCTTCGAGTACAAAAATTCAATATCGAAAAGAGTTGATTTTTTTGTTGTTCAATTTTCCTTTTGCTTTGAAATGAATGAATAAATCTAATTTCGCTCCTCCTTCTCTCCCTCTCCCCCTCTCATTCGTATTTACTATTGCCTATGTATATTCGCGCGCGCACGACCAGAGATCGTCTCTGGTGGTGGAGGTGGCGGTCGCTTGACCATGCACGAAATGAGCAAATCCATACGCCGTACGAATGAATCATGTCTGACGCATGAGCATGTGGGCCCATCGTGTTGCCATCGTCACCAGTTAAATCTCTGGTCGGCTGCCCGAAGAAGACAATGAAAGAAGTGCCACACCAGATGGTACGGTAAAACAAGAATGTCGTCGTTGAAAAACAAAAGCATTCCTCTCTTCTACCTTCCATATCGATCAACTTGGTAGCGTCAACAGATGACACTATCTTTCTTTCTGTTCATTCGAAAAAATAAAAAATAAAAAAATTTTCTCAAGTACATAAAACTAAGACAAAGTATGGTTAACTCAATCAACTGTTTTGTCTAATCACACCTTTTTTTATGGAACAGAATACAGGATACACATTCTCGATGGTTCTTTCTGTATTAGAATAAAAGTCAACAATATAAAATTTAAATAAATGAACAAACAATATGTTGCTAGTTAATGGAGAGAGGTCAATAAGAGAACAAAACGGCTCCCTATCAAAATTCGTCTTTGTGCTTATCGTTTTATCATTATAAGTGCATAACGTCTATTTTCCACCAAAATCAGACAATTTCATGCATTCTATAATCGAGCCAACTCGATTTAGCTACTCTTCTTTTCTCTATATTATATGCTGTGAACACCTTTCGGATGGAGAGTAACCTAGTACTTACTGTACCACTCATTCATTCTTATATTTCGTTGATTTATATGTCAAACTGTAACCCTTTTATTTCTCTATTGAATGATGTCTAAATATATGAGAAAAGATAATTCAATTATCTTCTTTCATACCGAAACTATATTACCACTATACGTATTTGCACGTTATATATATATAGTGGCCGCCAAAATTATCCGACCATCTCCAGAAATTATTTTATGAGCTTTGTATTTCAAATGACAAAAGTAATTAGAGAACTTTGGTTTTCATTCAACTATAGTCCTCAGTCTCTAGTATATGCACAAAATTTCATCTAATTCTATCAATCTGTTCAGTTTTTATTCAGAAAGTAGTGACATCATGAATTTTTTTATTACGTCAAAATTATCCGACCACTTCTTTAACCAACCGCTGTAGGCTCATTTAAACTTCAAATTCAACTCAAAGGTATACCATTGGATAGAAACAATTGTGCTCTTCAGGATGTACAGCTTTTAAGTTCAACTTCTTTCTCAAAAAAAGCCGAGAACGGCTGGTTTCAATATATACCCCCAATTCTATGACGAGGATAGGAATTGTTTCTCAAATTGTTAGCGAATTTTTAATTCAAAATGTACTGTTATAGAATATAAATACACCGTTAGAAAGACCACTACAGACTGTACCTAAAATGTTATATTAGCAGTTATTCTATTGCAGAAAGTTCAGTTAGTCTGTAGTAACATTAACACCTTCATCCTCATAGTAATACATAGGATTTGTTGAATTCTATTATTTTTGTACCAAAAAGGATATCAGACACCTTTTAAATATAATAGATTTGGGGAGAACATTTTCTCTACAAAACTAGTCTGTGTAAAACTAAAATAAATATGCTTCGAAAGTGTTGTATACAGTTTTTCTCATTGAACACAGATGGAATAACCCCCGCTTTAATGACGTCAATCAGGTCCTAGACTCAGATTTCGTTAACTGAATCGTATATTTCTTCATTCTGCATTGTGGTAGAACGAGATACAGTCATTTGCGCGCAAAGTATTACCCACATCGCAACTTTTCTAGCAACTGCGATACAGCGCCCGTAATTGTGGTGGAATGACGAGATTACGTTCGCATCTGCAACGCAGTTATTGTAGTTCGTACTGACGCATAGGAATACAAAAGGAGGTGTCACAAGCACTTATGCTCATTTTAATTTTTTACAGCGAGGAAGACACTTCATTTATTTTCTAAAGAATAAAGGTAAGTGACAGAGTGTATTAAATAATCAATACGAATTTAAGTAATTATTACATAATTATTAGATTCATCAGTTCTTAATTAGATACTCAACGGTTAATTAATTATTATTTAAATATGTATTTATTTAGTAAACACACGATTAACTAATTAATAATTAGTCAGTTCATCAATTATTAATTAGTTACAAACTCATGATCCATTGCGGGTTATCACTGAAAGTCAATGAGTCACCTCTATTAGTGACTCGTAATTGCATAAAATTGTGACGCAATTACGCATAACTGTGATTTGTTTTCACAATTACGCACAACTACAATTTTTTTCGTAGTTATGCACAATTGTGTTGCAATTACAGGTGACAGTGAGAGTGCAGTTACGCAGGCAGCTGCATCGTCTTTTGTCCGTAATTGAGTACATGGGCTTGAATAACAAAGTCTTGCCAAACTAACATAGTAACTCATAGCAATTGTTTTCGATTACCCTGTTATAAACTGAGATTGTATTTAATGTCGTCACTTATTCGTGTTTTCTTCATGTGATACTATTCTCGTATTCCATATTCTAAAGCACTTATATGCATCTTACACTCTTTATTAATCTCGGTTAGTTCTAGTTCTCATTTTTATTTTTTGCACAACCAAAACAAAAATCCTGGTATTCTATACAGAGAATACTGCATAGGAACTTGTAAGATAAGAAGCAAGCAGAGATTAACCGACCTGAATCTAATTTACGAAGTAATTTTTTCTCCTGGTAATACTAACAAGTATGATATTGTATTTATTATGTGTATCGATAAAATTTTCTTTCATATCATGGTACTGTGTTAGCCTTATTTCTTTTGAGAACAATAAACTTTTAATTGAATAATATTAAAATAAAGCTTTTGCAAAAAATAATTGTATTGACTTTCGTTTTATAATAGGCAACATGTAAATGACGAACACATCATGTTTTTCTGCATGACATAAGCATGGTTTTTTTTTTCATTCTTTAACAATAATAGAAGTCCTTAAGATAAGAAAGTCGTGTGTTTATAAGCTAGACCCATCATAGTTGACTGTATGAATACTATAAAAGACAAAAATCAATATCTGTTTTTTTAAGGAACAACATAAATTTCTTTTCATAAAAAAAATATCAAAAACTATATTTAAAATTTAATAATATACCAAATACATATATATATATACAATAAAACAAAAAAAAATGTAATTCAAGAATTGTTTTGCCATAGGATTTAAACAATAAATTATTTGATAATATCACATAAATGTTTAATTAATTTAATCTGATAAAATTTGTGAAACTAGATCATCAAGTGTTCTAACAACGGATTTCACCTACATAGAAATTATAATCATATAGAATATAATAATATTACTAAATATTCTTTACCTTTGTATATTGTGCGGACCATTCCTTATGAAATTTAATATTTTCACAATATATATAAATCGATAATACACTTGAATATTCATGAATAGTAGGGATAAATTCTTTACCTAATTGACCACTAATAATGAGTATTAATCGATGTGTATGCTTATTTCGTCCAAAAAATCTTTCACATTCTTGTATATCATTTAATGCTGTTAAATTTCCAAGAGTTCCTTCTAATAATTCTCTTGTCGTTTTATTTTCTTCATTACATATATTTTTATCAAGCCAAATGTAAGTAGGTGATTCTGAACCGTTACTATTTGTATTATTTCTGGACATATCTATTTGAAATTGTTTTGTATTGTTAAATAAAATTGTTTGAGTCTTTGTTTTAAACAAAGAATAAAAAAAATAAATGTCTGCTTTCTTTCATTTTATTCTTTACCTTCATATGTATTATATATGCATCGATAGAATTGGAAAAAAACAATGATCTCACTAAACAGACATTTTCGTTTGTCAGCGAAAATTATTGTTTATCACCGAAATTTTTCGTTCTGTTAAGTACATAATGATAAAAAACAAAGTGCTATGAAAATTTTAAACAGAAAACAAAAAGATTTAACAATTAACAGTCACATGTTGCCGTTTTTCAATGGCTCATAAAATTATTTTAATATCAGCAAAATAATTTCCAAGTATTTTATGTACAAAATTGGAAATAATTTTTTTTCCAAATTGGTTCAATAATAATTTCAATGATGTGTATATAATAAATTAAATTTTAATTTCTCACTAATCGACGATCTTGTCCTCGATCTTTCCAGATTCATTTAAATCATGATGTTCATGCAAGGCTCCTTTTGAAAGGAAAGAAAAAAAGATTTTCACCGGAAGTTCAAGATGACAAGAAAATTGTCTGATTACTCTGAAGTAAAAGAATCAGGCCAGAATTACAAGATAATCAAACATTTTTTAAGTTCAGACAAGAATCTTTTTTCTTTCCTCTCACAAGAATCTTGACTGAACTGCAAATCGAAAAGAATCTTGCCTGATTGATCGAGAAAACAAGAATCTGGAAAGAGCCTACACGATATATATGGTTTCTTGAAGTTCAGGTAAGCTTCTTTTTTCTTTCTTTTAAAAGATTCTTATCTGATCTTCAAGATCAATAGCATGTGATCTCATTGTTTAAATACATGTATAAATGCAGACGTACAACCTTTTTATATTCATTTATAACGAAAGAAGTAATGTTTTCACTACACTTTGAGTAAGTAACTTTTCAAGATAGTCGAACGTATTGAAAAGACATCTACTTATTTTCTTTTTCTATTGAATCTAGGGAGAAGATAGTAAAATACAGCAATGGTTTATTTTTCAAAAAATTGTATTCGTCATTAACATTTATTTTTTCATTTGTAGAAATTTTCTCTCATGGAAATCAACCAAGAAGATTCAAGGAATTTTTTTCAGCAATATTATTTTTTATTTAGATAGTAGGGATCTGTACCTATAATATTCTTTTTTTTCGAGTCGCATATTGTCTTTTTTTTTTGAACCATCACCACACACAGTAAAACAAAGGCAAGGGAGAGCACATCGAAAACAACAAGCTCTCTCAACTTAATTATCTTTACTTTTTCCAACTGTAGAATAATTTCTAGTAACGAAAGGAGACAATCATAATGTTGTAAAGACAAGCGCCATTTATGTCTTGGCGTGTCAGCCTAGTATTAGCATTTCATTAGTTTAATGCTAACTCTAATACTTTTGTATAATGATCCTGAGGCAATAGTATTGTAGTTTGTACTGATTAATGCAACGTTAAAACAATACTTACATCTCTGTGTGATATCAATAGTTCAGTATAAAAACCTCTTGATATCAGTCAGACATGGAAGCTTTGCTTTGCCGTTATATTAATCAATACAAACTGTGATACTTTTGCTTCAGGATTATTATACGAAAGTATTGGTGTTAGCATTAAATAAATGAAATGCTAATACTAATCCGACACCCCTATATATATATATCACAAAAATCAATCAGAAACTTTAAGAAAAAGATTCAGACAAGAATTCAAGAAAATAAGAATCATGCAAGAATTGTAAGAAAAAAAGAATCAACCAAGAAAACAAGAAGACAAGAATCTTGACAGAAGATCAAGATCTGTTTTTTCAGGCAAGATTCTTGTACAGAAGGAATAGGAAAAAGAATATTGACTGAAAATCAAGAAATTCAAGAATCTGGAAAGATTGATGACAAGATCGTCGATTAGTGTAGTATTAGATTAAACGCGTTTGTCAACGCATCCGAACCGCGTCTCTTTATTTGAACGCGTCTAGATGCGCTTTGTTTTTTTGGAAAAAATCGTATTCCATCCTCGTCGATTCGATCTACGTCATCATCATGATCATCTCTTGCACGTGGCATTGTCTATGACATTTATTTGATTTATATACATACATTTAGATTATGCGATTAATGAGATTAGAACATAAGACGTTAGATTAGAAGTCTAATTAATTGAACCAATGAACTATATGGTATATCTATACATAAGTTTGATTTATATTTTAATAAGATACTCTTTTAGAACTTATTTAAAACAAGTAACGCTCGTCAAGGGTGACTCGCTTAATCCTCGACTGAACCTAATCTATTTATTTTGAGAAACATTATCAGATAAATCATCGATAAGTGTGACGGTATAGTCAACTCAGTTTGAGCAAGTCTTTCGTGTTTTATGATTTCCAAAAGCAAGACTATTAATTTCAAATTGAAAAATATTAAACACTCGGGATTTCCTCATCATAGATAACATTTTTTGACTCTTATGGGGCATTAATAAAGTGCTGACATTAGTCGCCTACATTATACTTGGCACACTTCTTTCGAAAAATATTCTGCATTTGGTTAAAAGTTGTGCGCAAGAGGAGCTCATGTTAATCTTGAAAATGAACGACGAGTTGCTCATCAGCGTCCTTACGAGGCGTCACTCACGACTAGTGAGCACCATCATCCTATCTTCTTTTCAAGCTAACTTTCTAGTTGTGTTACGATTGAAGCAAATCGGTTCCCAATTCGTAAGAATTAGTAAATTTTTAATATGACCACTCTTAACCAAGAATCATAAAACGCAAACAGAAAAAGAAACAAAAACTTAAGCAAAGAAAACAACACAGAAACACACTCGATTGAACAGAACACGTGTGACGATAGAGATTTGCCTTTGCACTTTGCGTAGGAAACCTTTCAAAACTGCTTCTTTGTTTCGAAAGAAAGCACATTCTCACATTCCATGAATCGCGCAAAGCCGTTGTACGTGTGCCAAAATATTATTCTTGTTTTAAATATCATTCTCGCAAAGGAGTGCCTAGCCGTTCGTTGGCGCCCCTCTAGGGTAGCGCTCACAGCTAGCCGTTCCATTATTTATGTTTGCTCCAGCAACTAATAGTCCAATTTCCTTCATTATCCAAGTAAATCACACCTGACTCCACACGAACGATTATTAGGTTTAGAATAAAAATCTTCAAATGAGGAATTTGAAAAATAAGCTTATTTTGCGTCCTCTTAATGGTATAGTACCTTCTATTGAACTGAATGGAATGTTGCTGTAGCATTTGACTATTATTATTTTTGATACTATGCTCATTGTTGAATTTATATCATTTACCATCTATCATGCATGTTGAATTGATCAGAAAAATGTAGAAGCGTCTCAATTCATTAATTTTATATTCATTTGCGAAATATGTCATGAGCAATGGATCGTTTACGTCTGTTAACCCTCATACTACCACCTGGAGTCTTTTCGGACCTCAGACCACTTCCATTGTACTTTATTCTCAGAGCATAATGGATAAAAACCTCCGCTTTTAGATATACTTTGATAGATGTTAGTCTCACCGATTGATGATATTTGTTTGTTCTTTTCGAATATCGTTAATAAAATAAAATATACCGAAATATGTATCAACGTGTTTTTATCAATAGGGGTCTCAATAGACCCCAGAGATTAGAATTGATTATACACAAATTATTGATGTGATATTATTAGCACTGAATCCTTGATAGACCTATGTGCTTGTAGAAAATATTTCAGGCACTTATCACTTATATTATGATTGTATAACAATATATTGAAATTGAATTTGATACCATTTCGATCGATTATTTTGAAACAGTTCGTGTCATCCTAAAATATGTAGTTATATGAACCACGGAAAATCCTCAATGGAGTCATGACAATCTGTTTTGTCGATGATTATTTCTTCAACAACTAGACCGGAGTCTTGTTGATGCTTATCTGAATCGATGTTGCCAGAATCCGAGAGCAGCTCAGCAAGGTGTTCGATTAGCTATGCAGACTCTCGGACTTTCAATGACCCATCCGACGACTGCTGGATCGAAAGCAGGTGGAAGACGACGTTGTCAACTCTGTTCAAGATCACATGATAAAAAAGTCGCTATAGAA
>JAJEKB010021111.1:649424-660971 GCA_022393335.1 Macrotrachela quadricornifera | reverse complement strand
AATCTTGGCAGGATTTACTCGAATATGAGGCTAACTTCACCTACGTAATGTAGTGACTTCATGCAATTCCGTCCCACCAACTTTAACGGTTTCCACGTGGAATCCAAACAGTATTCGAATCGCTAGTTATGAAAATGATGAAAAGCGAAAATATTAGCAAATACTGCATATCTAATCGTAGTAACTAACTTTTAATGCTACTTTCTATATTATTATAATATGATATTACCACGCAGTTTCAACGAGATATATGCATCTCATAGCTCGTTAGTCAGTCAACTGAATGCAAATTAACTCAACAATTAAGGGGGGCCCCCCCCTCAGAAAAATGTTTTTTTCGAAAATAACTCAATATTGAATTTTTAGTTTAGGAAGATGCGCCGAAATTTCCTCTTTCAGAATATGTATGGTTTTTCGAAAAATGGCTAGGTTTCAAAAGACTTATCAAAAAAAATTTCTACCCTACTACTCTGTTTTCCTAGAAATTTTTATGGTTCTCACGTTTTGAAAAACTGCTTGTTGTTCCATATAACCGCATTGCATATAACATTTTTTTATATCAAGTATGATAGATGGCGTTAGCTTATTCGCTTGTTACGCGCTTTCAAAAAGTCCATTGACATATATTGAAAATATACCATGTAAACATGCTTTTCGGGATTTGGCTGTAAAAATCCATTTCTAAAACTTCTTTTGCGTTTTTCTCAAAATCAATTTTTTCGACCATACCGTTTACGCGGGCAAGGATTTCTCAATAACGACTCAATAAAGAAAGGATAATTTTTTTTTGTTGAATAGAGGACAGTTAGGGCTAGATCCTCACGTTCTCCGATTTTTGAATTTCTCTTTTGCTGAAATAAAAAACTTAGATATATCATTTTGATGAGCGCTTTGAATTTGAACATTTTGCGACAAAGTGTTTTTAAAAATCAAACAAAGGGAAATTCGAAAATCAGAGATCGTGAGGATCTGGCCCTAAGGCCACTCTACAATTTAAAAACCACCCCGACATGATTAGCTAATATTTTTATATCGAAAACCTTGCCCGCGTGGAGGGTACTTTTGACCAATAAATTGACTGTAACTCATTCGTTTCTCAGAGATTTGAGGAGATATTTTAACCACAGTCTCCTCTAGCCAAGACTAACATTCTCTGAAATTTTCGTTGAAATCGGATGAGAAATAACAAAGTTCGGTGGTGAGGGGGGGGGGCCCCCTTAACATAAAGATACAAAAAATGGCGTCTCTCATCTGGCTGTAATCGCTGTTTCCAACTACCTTTCGAAAAGGATATGGCCACTACGACATCGAAATGCGGCAAGATAGCGTTGAATCGTTAAGCAATCTCAATCTGCATGTTTTCTCATTCGTAGATGCTCCTTATATGAGTGCTTCGTGGCAACAGCGGTCAGAGCAGCGCCCTGAAACAAGGGATAAGCGTCATCATGTGCTTCTTTGGAGCGCATTGTGGGTTCTGCGGTATTTGAATAACAAAGCTCCCTTTCTGCCTTTTGGTCCACCACGGAGGTTTTGTTGTTTTTTATTTCTTACGTATCAATGATTCTATCACTGTTAGTTATTAGGTTCTGATCTCAGATCATCTAACTTGATCCTCAGTCAATTTCATCACTGTTATTTTCAAAAACCCAACCTTTTTCACACAAATCTTAGACACTAACTGTACTAAACTGCTATACAACGACAAATTTGAAAATCCACTCATGTTTTGCAACTTGAAGTAGAAGCAGGATTCAACTTTCCGATTTCACATATATTTCTTGCTGGGTCTATATACCAGGATTCGTCGAAATAATGATTCATAATGTAGCGAAAATTTCTTTTATGCCATTGCCATAATCGCGAGATACCGCATTTTTTCAAAATTATTTTCGAACTGGTTAACTCACTTGATGCTTCCTTTATGCTTGAATCCGGAGTAAACATCACAATGCGAAAATTAAAAGACTTACATTCTTTGTATAGTTTTCAGTAAAGTGATTATTTTTAATTTTATGAATAATTATAAATGAAAAATAAAAATATTTAGATTTTTATTATAACCTTACAGTAAAGTATTCATTTATAATTTTATAGATAATTATAATTGAACAAAGTTATTTACATATAATTTTATTTATTTTCGAAAGAGTATTAAACTTCTGGATGTGCATTTATATTATAAAACGAATTAGACATTTCATGTCCAATATAGAACAACACACTGCCAGCATTTATCATATATGATTTCAAAAAAAGTATTATTTCGTTTTCATATTAGAAAATCGCGTAATTACAATATAATACGCATGTTTAAGCGAATATTGGTGGGTATTTTTTCATCATAAAAAGGGGAAGCATGACGAAAAGCAAAAAAAAGAAAGAAAATTGAAATAACAATATGTAGGTAGGAGCGAAGGCATACGTACAACAAACTGTCTCATTATTGAAAATAGCCTACTTCATTAATGACGTAAAGAACAGTAAGTGAGAAAGAAAACCTACTCATATTGTTGACGATATATACGCAGCAAAATCGCTTGCAAGTACACACAGAAAACTCGCAGTCTCAAAATCTTTTATCACGTAAGTATATTTTATTTCAGATATTGTTAGGCTAGTGACAAACTTAAAGTTGAATGACAAGAGTAGTTATAAATAACTAGAACTAGAACATACAGAAATTAGCGATTTTAATATTCACAGAGTACACATGTAAAACAACTAGAAAACTAATCAAATTAAAATCGATTATAATCAAAACAGTCCAAAAAAAAACCAAAACCTCATTGATTATTTATATTATTTTTCGATTAAGGTCGATTAAAAATTCATGAAAAAAACCGAGTATAATCGATTTTTTTTCGAGAATAAATGGCAATAACTTTAAACAATTTTCTTGGATTTGCATCTATATAATCACTTTTTCATAAATTTCTTATCAATGATAATCAGAAATAACATTAGTAATTGATGAAATTTTGGATTTTTTGACTATTTTTGACTATAATCATTTTTACTTTAATTATTTGCCCAATATTTGTTGCATATATAACTTCAAAACGGTTTTGATTGAAAATGCTTGGCATATGCAACTGATAGTCTTGATTGAGATGACTAATACACTTAAAATAAATTTATCACAGATCAAGTCAAACGGAATGACATTCTAAACCCCTACATTCCACTTACAATTGAGGTACTTGTGTTGTAACCGAGAAGGTTTTGTTCACTATTGTAAGGACAAAACACCATGTTTTATTTTTCTTTTTTCTTAAAACTTTATTTATTATTTTTCTCTTCCCTTTTGTTTTAGTTTTTATTATGACGTTTTGAGCGACACATTCTTCTTTGTGAGATGTTATACAAATAAATTTATAAATAACAACCAGAGGTAGGACAAGTACAAGTACATCAAGTACAAGTACTTGTACTTGTACTTGGTGGAAAGTACTTATACTTGTACTTGTACTTGAATGATTGTACTTGGACCTGTACTTGGATGGAGTACTTGCGCTTGACATAAATCTACTTGCTCCACTTATTTCTGTCCAATTCTGATGCGGCCATTCTGAATCAATGAGATTTCAGGGCCGTTTTTCTTGCTTATGCACCACAGAAACAACATTGCTGTCTACGGGGACTTTTGTTTGTCTAAACATGCTCTACCAAAATGACCATAGAACCCTATTCACCAAATGCATAACAGTGAAGATAAGCTCTCTTGGAATCTAACTGGACCTAGGGGTGGCACTTTACTTTTACTTTACTAAAGTAAAGTAAATAATTATTTACTATTTACTTTTCTAAAGTAAATAAAATCTATTTACTATTTACTTTGGCAAGCTACATATTAGTATTAGTATCAGGTTACCCCTAGACTCTCATGTCCTATATTACGAGGGTACCCATAGGCCCTCAACCACAATACTATGAAGGTACCCTTAGCTCTCCAACTGCTATACTATAGGAGTATCGTTGGGTACTCCTATAGTATAGCATTTGAGGACTTATAGGTATACTTATAACATAGGACTTGAGGAGGTATGGGTTCCCATGGATTGTAGGACATGAGGGACTATGGGTACTCCTATAATATAGGACTTGAGGACTTATGGGTGCTCCCTTTCATAGCATAAAAGTTTGATGTAAGAATATACTTAATTTGCAAATCTGATTGAGAAACATGAATAACATTTCTATATTTACTAGTAAATTTATTTACTTTACCTTATTTACCTAAAGGAAAAGTTAAGTAAATGTGCCAGCCCTAATTAGACTCTGAGGCAGAGATAAGACAAGTACACGTACAAGTACTTTGTACTTGAAAAGTACAAAAAGTACAAGTACATGTACTTGCGTCCTTGCTCTGATAACAACGCATGTATATGTATATACATAAGTACGAATGTTAAGCTTTCGTTTTTATTTTTCTATTTTGATTCTTCGATAGTCGAAAGGACGATAGCAAGACGGTAAAAATGGACCAGAAAAGAAATTACATCATCTATTTTCTTCTTCGTCGTCCGTTCCACAATTGAAAAATCAATAGAGAAAAATAAAAAAGAAAGGTCATCTTTTGTGCTTATGTATATATACATACGTTCTTATTTATAAGTTTATTTGTATAACACCTCACAAAGAAGAACGCGTCCCTCAAAACGTCGTAATAAAAACTAAAAAAAAAGGGAAGAGTAAAATAATAAATAAAGTTTTAAGTAAAAAAAGATAAAACATGGTGTTGCTCGAGCCATATGAAAGAGGGATCCTACAAATCCCATAATCGGCTTGAACAACATTGTGTTTTGTCCTTATAATAGTGAATAAAACATTCTCTGATTCATTTGTATACTTAAATTTCACATACTTTAAAATTCTAACATCTCCTTCTAGGCAAGCCAACAGTCGCTAATATTTTAACCTTTTTAGTTTGTCAGTGAGAGTTTTCATTTGACGTCAAAATTTAACTCTAGCCCGGTTACAATACAAATGCTTCCATTGTTAGAATTCTAGAAAGATCAATAGCGCGTCATAAATGTCTCAAACATCAAGTTATTAAGGAACATTCCGTAGTCACGTCCACACACATATTTAGAACTAGTCAGATTTCATTTTGATCGACCAGTAGTCGGCCAACCATACTTATTGACTCTAACGGCGAAAAACTGATGCATTTTATGCATCAATTAATCAATCAGAACTTTCGAGAAACAATCTATTACTTCAGTGTGACGAGGATATATGATGTCAACTTATATTTTTTTGAAAGTTTCAAATAGTAACAGCCCCCAGATTAATTTGTCGAATCCTATGTTATTTGTTTGAAGGGAATGAAAATATATTAGGAATATGTGGTTAAATGTTGAAGGGCAAAATGTCGAAAGTCGAAATTCAATTTGGTCAAAAATTTCGCCTTCACCTTCACGCTGTGGTGTGTGTGTGCATGTCGTATTATATTCCATAGTTCAAAACTTAGAAAAAGTTTTCCATTCAGGATATTTAAGGGTTTCTAATATTTGACATTTTGCTTTCGACATTTTGATACTTTGCCGTATATTAGGCTGGCATTATATATTTATTGCAAATAAAACAAACGCACTTAGTTGCGCATCACTTTCTATTTCAAAGAAATTACACTCGGTGGATATCTTGAAGGTCTCTCACCTTTCATTGTAAAAAAGAATTAGAAGTTGAAATCTATACTTTTGTGTATTTATATATTTCCCTGTATTTGTTTATTGATATATTGTAATAAACTTACATATAATATTTGTTATACAATGTATATTTTCTTGAAAAATCAAGATAATTCTGTTAAATTCAACTGGGCTTTCTTTAGTTACAAATAAATTGATTTGTCGACAAAATACTGTGTCGACCAAGTATTGTGTCGACGAAATGCTATGTCGACGAAAATTTTTCGACAAAAGTTTGTCGACCAACTGCTCGTCGACAAAAATTTATCGATCAATAACATAGTTACCGCGCATTCTTACTAACATCCACAGGCGCTCATGATCTATCGTTTGATTCTAATATGTACTATGTCCGAATCCCTTTTCTCAATAAAAAATTTTCTAGAAATGTCTAAACAGCCCAAAAAACGAAAAAAATCGCTTAACTCTCGATATGACCATATTAAACGCTTGCCGCACCAAACTTATATTCATTAACATCGAGAACAGTATTTAATTAACATGCCTGTATACAATTAAAATAAATTTCGTAATATATTTATAGTGAACGTGGCTTAAAATACGAGAGAACATCTGAAAATCAGGAAGAATAACGAAAAGCAAAATATAAAAAATAGTTTTTTGGAAAATCTTAACAATAAGTTAGAAACCACAGATTTTGCCTTTACTCGCACTATCGACCTGTGCGCTCGTTATCCTTTCATGATTTGTTCATGAAAGGCTTGAAAATGACCCAGATATTTTGGCTACAAAGTCTATACTTTTCTGTATTTTGCTTTTCAACGTTCTGTCTTTCGACGTTTTGCCACTTTCCTGAACAAAAGTGACACATAATTAATATCCCATTAATACCTACAACATTCTTGATTCACATCGGTTAAAGATTAAACCTAACTTGTATTTCCGTACCTCATCTTTTTGAGATAAAAACACGCTAACAATCATACTCGCCAAAGGAAAACTGAGAGACGCGTCACTTATATCAATATAAGACAAAAAAAAAGAAAGAGAAGAAAACACGAAAAGATAAATAAAATTGATAATATGATCTCGTATTATCAACACAGATCTTCACACCATCCATAGACAGTCACCATTATTGACTAAATGTTGTTTTGAAAACGATTTTATTCAAAAGATTTGTAAAATCTGTTTTTCTGATCATATACCTTGCTGCTATAGTAATTATCAACATAAATTAGATGAAGTATGTGGTAGTTTTAAGACTAGAGTGCCATTCTATCAGCGTAAAGGGAAGAATTATTTAACGAGCATGTGATTTTAATGCATTTTAAGGTTTTGTAGATGATTCACGAACGTTGAATCGCTTCAGCCTTCTGGTTACTTGTAAAGAAATGTTGAAATTCCGTTGTGTTGTAGAAATTGTTGGAGTGTAGCTATAGTACTTTTCAATTATCTTATTTCGTTGTTCTACTGTTTTCTTAGGTGAGTTTGTGTATGGGCAGCTGCTGTATAAAGATGCATGAGTTAAAAACTGGTGTTGTGACATGTGGCAAAATTCTTATATACTTATGGAGAAGCATTCCGAAATTGTCTCTAACAAAACTTAGAAATGTAGAAAGACCACTAAGCCACGTTAGATATATACACCGATAAAACGAGTGTTGACCAGTAACTGAGTCAAAAACCTCCACTAGTTACTGGGGATTTTAATAGTATTACATTCAAGTAATTAAATCGAACAAGAGAAGTAAAAGAAATCGGTAAATACCGGTATGCTTGGAATGCGTGATTGCTCAAAACTAAGTTTCGGGAAGGAAAAAACTGATAAAACTGCTCGACCTCTAGTGCAGTGTGGGAGTGAATATTTGGATCTGCATTGCATGCGTGAAAATCGGAGAAAGTTGAGCATTCATGTCGTCTTATTCTTTGTTTTTGAGTCATTTTTTCTGATTTTCAGATGTTTTCTTGCATTTTAAGCTACATTCACTACAAATACATTACGAAATTTATTTTAATTGTATACAGACATATTAATTGTATATTGCTCTGCATGTTAATGAATATAAGTTTGGAGCGACAGACGTTTAATCCTTTGGAAACCATGGGACATACGTTGTCCCATCTATTTTTCAGTAGAGAAAATGTTTGTTCTACATTGAACTGTTATAATCTTTAAGGTAAATAGATCACTCATCTGTCATCTCATGCAGGTCTTTTCTATCTTTCTTCCTGTTTTATAGATCCTTCTCAGATGTCCTCCTTCTTTTTTTGCTACTATATATTGGCACATGATTTCTCCCGTTTTTTGGACTGTTTAGACATTTTAGAAAAATTTTTATTTGAGGAAAGGGGTTCGAATAAGTCACATATTTGGGTCAAGCGATAGATCATAAGTGCCTATTGGTGTTAATATATGACATAAGGGAGATATCGAGTAATTTCTGGTCTTTCTTGAGGATTTATTTTTTCTATTAATCGTAGAAAGTGGATGTTGATAAGATTGAGTTTGATGGCCCTTGAACGGTTACGTGTTTGGAGTGTTAGCATAAATTACTAATACCCGACGAAAAGAGAGGTAAAATTAATAGTAGCAGACATATTTTTTCGAACTTTTCATAATATAGAAAATACTCATATTTATGACACAGGAGCTTTTTCTCTTAGCATGAGAAGTTTTAGAGACTAATAAAAGGGTGGGAGCGATGTTCACACTTTAAAAATAATCTAAACCATGGACAGATGTAAGAGTGACACAATAACAAAGCGATACATGCCGGTAGCTAGCTTGAATATTTCAGGACAAAATTCCAGAGTATTACTTAGGATTGATCAAAAGATCTGATCCTAGTGTCTATAATTTTATGAAATAGTTAATATCCAAAGTTTTATTGCATAAATACATAGTAAAATGCCTCGTCTATAATAATGTACTTATGTAACACGTACATCCATAATCATCTGGATGTTGTTAATTAATTAATACAAGAAGGTTTTAAAATAATGCCGCATCCATTATATTCACTAGATCTTGCACCATGTCATTTTTGATTAAATGATTATATTAAGAGCAATTTAATTGATCAAGCAAACAAAAAATCGCTAGCTCAGGAGATTTTCGAGATAGTGGAGAATACGCGAGAAAAAAAGTTTTAAACAGCTATTTAGAATCTGTTACAAAGGGTAGATCTTTGTATCAATAATAATGGTCACTATTGTTGAACATTTGATAAAATAAAACCAAAAATATCTCTTTCTTTTGATCTTTTTATTTGATGTTATCAAAACTTTTACTCAATCCTAAGTATTATCATAGACGAGACATTTTGCTACGTATTCATGCAATAAAATTTTCGATATTAAATATTTTATAAAATTTTAAACATCGGGATCGAAACTTTTAGTCAATTCTAAGTATGTTTATCTGTGGCAAAAATTGTAGACATCCACGGCTTCTATAACTAAAGTGTTGTTTTTTTTTTAATTTTCCCAGATCTTTACAAAATGATATTAGACAAACACTCATAACTTTTAAAGGGAGAGCAATGGGAAAAAATTCTATAAGACTTTTTACTATGTCAATATTGTCGATTGAATAAAATATAAATAAATTAAAACGAAAGGTGCCACCTCGAGTGGTTTCCTCGTCAGAGAAAATGGCTCGAAATCAGTTCTATTGACTTAAAATTAACCACAAGTTTTTGGATGGCCGAAAGTTCGTCAACAAGACTTTCACTAACTATTGGAGAAAGTCTTATTGGCAAAGAGCCAGTATTTCTAGCAAAAGAATTTTAGTAGCGGCGTCATCCTCATGAATAAATGGGCGACAGCAGCAAGATCTATCAACTAATACCTTTTTCTGTATTTATAATCGATTTTTTTTGTTGCAGAAAGCAAAAAGAAAAAACGATGATTTTTCTAATAATTCTTCCACTCATTCTGGTGCTTCTTTATGTAATGTTTCGATACATTGCTTATTATTATAATAGAAAAAATGATTTTCCTCATCTGCCGCCCAATCTTATTTTCGGCAATTTACTTCAAACCAATGAACTCAAAGGTGAAGCACGTTGTAAGGTTTGGTCTCAATTTCAGAAACAATATGGTGATATATTCGCATATTATTATTCTTTGTATGAACGAATTATCGTATTTTCTAAAGTTGAAGATGCGCAGTATATCTATAAAACTCGACATATCTATGCTACGCCTAAATTTGTTGAACGATTTTTTGGAATTTTCACAGGGTCCGGTATAATCTCTACTGATGAAGAAAAACATAAATACCACGCTCGTATCATGTTACCATTACTGAAACAAATGAAAACATTAAATAATATCAACATGATTGTTCAATGTACGGATCGTTTGATTGCAAAATGGCAAACAAGGAATGAGGGAAAAAATAAACTTTGCACTACATTAGTTAGTGATATGCGGCAACTGGTATCAGAAATAATGTTGCTAGTTTTATTTGGTGATAAATGTTTTTCATCGTCACATTTATTCAACTGTTTAATAGGTGCAGCGAATGCTTGTGTAGAATTCGTTCAACAATTTATCTATCTACCACCGTTCTGTATCAAACTATATTTAAAATATTCTTTCAGTTGTAAAAAATATAGGCAAGCTATTGATGTCCTACGTACATATTCATCTCAAGTAATAGATGACTATGTTGAATCAAAAGAAAAAATTACATTAGAAGCGGAAAACACGACCTTATTGTCTTCACTTCTTTCATCAACATTGTTAAATGACAATGATCATTATCTACAATATAAATGGTCTAAAAATGATGTAATAGATGAAATGATAATGTTTATTTTAGCTTCGCAAGAAACTCCAACTTCAGCTCTATCATGGTTCGTCTTTCTTATGAGTCAACATCCACATATCCAGCAAAAAATGAAAGACGAACTTAAATCACAAGGAATTAATCGAACTACTGAGTTAAACACTGAATTATTAGATGGACTTGAGTTTTGTGGTTGTGTTCTTAAAGAATTACTACGTTATTCACCAATATCTGGTCCATCTGTTCGTACAGCTGTTCAAGATGATATTATTGACGGCATGAAAATTAGAAAAGGTGATCATGTACTCATTGCTACGTCTAATATGCATTGGGATCCCCGTTATTGGAATGCAGAACCTTCGCTTTTCTATCCAGAACGGTTCTTAAATGAAGATATAGATCACCATCCATTTGCTTATGTACCATTCGGTGGTGGACCACTCATGTGTCCAGGACAAAAACTTGCACGATTAGAACTAAAAGTAATTATTGTACGATTAATGCAATTTGTTACATTTATTGATGGCGGCGAAAAAAATGGTAATACCGGTGGTTATCTACAAAAACTAACATGTTTACCCAAAAGTGTAGCAATTTATATAGATTTTGATAATTAAGAAGTAAGAGCACTGCTATTAGTGTTCATATTACAACTATGGACTCATTCTTAACCAATTGAAACATTTTCCTTATACTTTTAAAACGAAAACTTTTCGCTTGTATTTTGACTGTATATGTTAAATAAAGTCCTGCTTTTTATATTCAGTGTCTAAATTTTTTATTTATAATTCAGAAAATTGCCGCTCTATATTTTGTCTTTTAAATATAGTTTTAATTCAAGACTTACAGCAGTTACATTGAACTAAATAACTTCTAGATTGTTGGTTTTCAGACCTGACTGAAAACTAGATGATGAAGGTACGATCAGTAATTTTTGACAATGTGCACAAACATTGGATTTCAAAGTAGTACGAAGTCTTTTGAGTTAAGTTTTTTCGATGTAGTCTTTCTAATGTGAGTATTATAAAACCCTATATATATATATATTTATATATGGGGGTTAGAAGCTTGACTGATACCCCATTTTAATACATC
>JAJEKB010021111.1:628629-644424 GCA_022393335.1 Macrotrachela quadricornifera | reverse complement strand
CCCATGTCACAAAAACCGGATCATTTTTAGCGGTAAACCGCGGTTTTACCATTAGGGAGCCGGTACATTAGATAAAACCGGCGGTTTACCGCGGTAAACCGAAAATAATGAGCGGTTCATAAAAAAAACACCGCGGTTTATCGGAAAAAAGTGGCGGTTATCCGAAAATACCGCGGTTTACCGGAAAAACCGCCCGGTTTTCTGCTGGAAGGGAGCCGGTAACCGGACCGGTAAAACCGCGGTAAACCGCCGTTTTTTCTCCGGTTTTCACCACATGGGATTGCTATTTATATAAAAACTATTTTTAGACTATAGGACATAGTTTTATGAAAAGATGTCACTTGCAATTTACATAGTTTTCCCCTGGAAACGTCAATCGTATGCGAAATAGCTCGAATTCATGAGATTTGTATTGAATAGAACTAATTACAATCGAACGAACGAACAATTATCTAGTTGAGAATGAATTAGGTACAATTCGTATTTTTCTGCTTACCTTTTCTCGTTTACATTATATAGACTAATAGCTAAGTTAGAAACATATTTTGAGCAATAGTAAAACATTTCATCGAATGATTGTCGATGATTTATTTGATTGTAATCAGCTTTTTCTCCCTTGGAAAAATTCATTTCTCTTGCAGTAATTGAATTATTTAAATTAGGACGCGTCATTTTTTGTTTTTATTTGGTAAAAATCGTGATCAAATAGATACTGTTAGTACGCAAGTCGAGAAAAAGAAACTATAAACAACGTGAAAGACAGAGTAAAAGCAAGAAACAATCGAGATTAACTAAAGAAATGTTTTCAGGAAAAAACTGTAGCATTTCGAAATGATTGGTTTTAAAGAATGTGACCGAAGAATTCAGTCGAATTGAAGATAACCAGAACAAAATAATATCAAAATGACATTTATGAGGCACCAAACATTTACTACGACAATTCGAATGCGTAATTAAGGCATATAATTGTCGAACCACATAGATATTTCGATGTCACAACGGTCAGTCTCTGATTCTGTACCAAAATCTAAAAGAGAAAAATCAGATTTTTTTAAAACAAATCATCGTCTGAAACCTACCAATATTCCTTTATATGTAATCTTTTAACCATTTTTTTATTAAGAAATTCAGTTAATTCATCCCGCCAAATAGATAAAAGTGGCATTTGCTCGAATAGTTTCAATAATAATAAACTATTCATACTACGTTTATGTGAAATGGATTAACGATCTTTCCCAAACATTCGATCTGTTATATTGTTAAAGATCTAGAATCCTCATGTAACACTAAAGATGTAACATTTGGAAAATAATCTTTCACATTTACTTGTTAGTATTTTGTAATTTAACGCTAAATCTGTAACATTAACAAATGTATTGACATTGTTTTTTTAATTATTGCGATATCTTTTGTAATCTGATTTTAGCTCATACATATTTAATGCATAAGGTGTTGTATAAATCAGAACTGAATTGTCCGCTACTGCATATTCAATAAACCAACTATGTTGTTTTTGCCAAAAATCAGTCTGAAATTCTTTAAATTAATTAATGATGATATCATGCTCATCTTCAGAGAAACTACAACTAAATATAAATCGGATAATATCTATTAATAGTTCAATACGTTCTTTATTTGCTTTATTTGAACTTAATTCATTTACACAGAAACCAATACTCTATTTAAGAATGAAATATCGAATAAAATATGTTTGGATTATAGCGTCATCTGTATTCAGATGACTAACAATATACATACATATGTATAGACGATTATGAATACATCTTGTTGATAGGAATGCAATTCAATATAGCTCAATATCCAGAACATGTTTCTTGTTAAACATATCACTGTAATCATGATCATATTTGTCAAGTTCTTCATATTCAAATCGAAAACTAACAATGTTCAATAAGGCATGGACGGCGATATAGGATAGACTCGATGTCTTTTATGAGACTCTTACCGACAGCATCAAAATACAGAAGTACTTTTTTATACTATGCTATTCAAGTGTAATAGAATAAATACTGTCTATTTTGAGCTTAGATTTATTAATGCATAACATTAGTGCAGTTCAGAGATGATTTTACAAATTATAATATAAAACTTATTTTTAAGAAGCCATTAAACTTTTGTCTTGTCTTGATTGAATAGATCTGAATGAATAGTCATCATACTCTCGGTACAATCTTTTACTTCCAATATGATAATTATGTGAAATACACTAGATTTTTTTCGATTAGTTTTCGTTCATCAGCATATCTAACATATTTTTCAAACAATCTTGATGATGATTTTGTAACAACCAAGTTAGAAATGGTTCTTATGTCCAGCTAAAGTCTATCATGTCTAAATTTTAGGTTATGCACCTGGATTGACGTCTGACTCTGATCAATAGAATTATGATAATGCAGCAATGCTCACAGAAAAAGAATCTCATTGTATATTTGTACATCGTGTTGAAAACGTTTGATTGGTGTTTGAGATTAATATTTGAGGAGAAGAAAGCTTTGGGTATCATCCAACAGATATGACTGTAAGTATCCTATAAGATTATTCTTTATTTTTTATGAAAGAGCATAACATGAATCCATTGCAAATATGCGTTCAACAATTCGTCTTACGAGATTCTGTTCTTTTCCTTAAATATATTGGTAGTTGATGGTGACAAGAGCCAACATTTTCACGCAGTAAGCAAAACTTGTTAATCTAATAGAGTAAGAAGCAAATGTTTGAGCCTCACCTAGGCTATGAAACCTGAATCTTGTTGAACTTTAGCTTACTTAGATTTAATGGTTCTGTCGCTTATCAATAACAAAAAGGTTTTTTTACATTTTATGGATTTCACCACAGCCTTGATCTGTCTAAGCTTACTCTCTACTACCCTAGAGTAGTTTGAACCTACCCAGTTTAATGGTTCCGTTGCCTGTGGAAGAATATTGTTCTTTAATTATTTAAAGTTTAAAGATTATTTTGAATAGAAGTTTGAAACAATAATTAAATTATTTCATATTGAAAATAAAGAATTCTACGCAGATGTAGACATCAGCGAAAACCAATCAATATGTCACTAGTCACCAGTTTGTAATAGATAAAACATGACTGATCTTGTAATAACGCGTCATCTGTTAAAAAAAACGTGAAAAATATCCAAGATTTAAAAATTTATACATTGAAACGAGCCTAGTCAGGTCTTTATCTGGACTAATTCGAGCCTACCCAGACCTTGTGGCTCTGCCGCCTATGGTTTAACTTCTTCGTACTCGATTTCCGAGTCCCGTAGCAGACATATTTTTGTCTAATTGTACTAAATATGATATGAAAGTCTTCATCAAATATGTATCTTCATAAAATTTACTTCATTGTTCCGAAACATAGAAGAACAACTAGTAACAGTGTAGCAACAGAATATGAATAAAGACAAGTAAATAAATAAAGTGTCTCTTTCTAACGGTATATAAATATATCAAAATCTCTCTTCGTGTGTGTATCATATATTTAATCAAATTCTTATTTGACTGGTTAGTGTAAAAATGAAAAAAAAAAATGAACGGCAAGTCTGATTGAGTTCGTTCAAACGGAGATTTAAGGATCATTATTTAGGCTATCTTCGAAGTACATAAATAAAAAAATTATTTTTTAAAAACTTTTTATCATAAAAGAGAGAGTATTTTTAACAATTCTCTAGAGAATATTTTTAGAAAACATAATGAAAATGATCAGATACTTACACTTTCATTTTGTGCTTTAGGTGCATTCTTCTCTTGATTCTTAAGTTTTTTTTCTTTTTCTCATTTATCACATAATCATTCTGTAATGTTTTAATATGATAATAATAGAAAATATGATTTCATATTCTTGTGTACGTGCTTTTAACCTTGTTCTCTTTCAATCATGATTACTTTCATCGTTCACTTTTGAGCACTTATAATTCTAATATTTGAACACTCAATTGAGAAAGAAATGCATTTTTATTTCTCAATTTGCGAGTGTAAATGTGTGCATTGTAAACACTTATTTGATTGATATAATATAGAGAGAGATGAATTTTGTTGTAATGATAAAACAATTTCTTTTAGTAATATTTGTTTTTATTTATCCATCATCACATCAAAAGTATTCCGAATATTTTAAATCTTCTATTCATTTAACTCCATTTGGAACTGTATTTGTACCACGAAATTCGATTGAATTGCTTAATACATTTTCAAATGTTCGATCTCTACTTCATTGTTCAATGCAATGTAATCAAAATCGTCAATGTCGTACATTCAATTATGATCGATTATCATTCATTTGTCAATTATTCGAGGGAGAATTTTCAACTGGAACAGTTCTTACTAATGTTACATTTTCATCATCACGAATAGGTGCTATCATTTATGATACTATGAAGATTCCTCAACTCTATTCGTCATACAATCAAACATGTGATCAATGTAGTATTAGTGACAATCGATATCTTCAATGCATAAACAATTCATGTTTATGTCCACCACATACCTTTTGGAATGGACAACTATGTTTGAATCAATTGTTTAACGGATCGAATTGTTCTTTTTCATTATCATCTTGTCGTCAAGATTTAAATCTCACATGTTCAAATCAAACAAATACATGTTATATTCCCAAAGTACCAGGTATAATCTTGTAGCCTTTTTTTAGATATTAAATAGATTTAGAAAATTTAGCATCAATCGTAGAATAATATTTTTCCTTATTATAAAACGGTCAATTATATGTGATTTTCAAATCATTTTGCAAAAACGGGTGTCATCTCTTGCTGTTAGTATTCTCAAATCGGAAAATTTAAACAACAATCACTAAATTCATGCAATATAAATAGTATATTGTCTTATTATCATTTGAATTTTTCTCTCAAATGATTTATGATTTAACATTATTCTTGTGATTTGATGAAGAAAGATATAATTGAATTAATTTTTGAGATACTCTTCGTGAAAAAATTATAATTTTTATTTGTAAAGTTTCGGTAGGTCGAAGCCTCCTTCGTCCGATTTTTTATTGATAAAAAACGAAAATGTTTTAATTTTCGTTTTTCATCAATAAAAGTCTGACGAAGAAGGCTTCGATCTACCAAATTGTAGTTTTCTAGTCAGCTTAGCTAACAAGTACGTAATCCATAAATTTGAAGTTTGCGCAGTTTGGAGCTCACTTCTCTTGATCAAATATTATCTAAGGACACGAATTAATTATTCTTTTCTTAAAACCAAACTCTTTGTCCTGCTCATAAATCGTGACTACACCAATAATAATATTACGAAAGTCAAAAAAATTCTCTCTGGTACAGTGTAATTATATCTTTATAGTAACATCTTAAAATTGTGATGATGTCTAATTGATGCTGTTTCTCTAACTTATTCGAATTTCTTGACTGAAACTGTTGATAATATGACTTTTTTTCTTTCTTACAGTGTATCCTAACTTCACCCTTTCACAATCACCAACTCTTCTAACTCCTTTCTGGGGTCCAACAGGAATAGTATCTGGTGACTATAATAAAGACGATCATTGGGATTTCGCCATCACTAACTACAAGAACAACTCTGTTTCTGTCCTGTTGGGAACTGGTAACGGATCCTTCTACTTACCTGCGATGATATTCCCATGCAATGGTATTCATCCGTATTGGCTTGTCTCTCAAGATTTTAACAATGACGGAAATCTTGACTTGGCCATGTGCAACGAAGGATCCAACACTGTCTCTGTTCTCCTCGGTCAGAACAATGGATCATTTCAGTTGCCGACCATAACTTTTACTAGTGGAGGAACTGTTCCATCGTCGCTCATCGCTGCCGATTTTAATAATGACAATAAACTTGATTTAGTCGTCACGAATACGGGTTCCAATACCATCACCATTTTGCATGGTGTAGGCAACGGTTCATTTAAAGATCCTGGGATATCATATGCAGCCGGTTCATCACCCTCTTCAATAGCAAATGGAGATTTCAATAGCGATGGAAATATGGATGTGGCAGTAGTAAGTCGCTCCAGTAATCAACTACTCATCTTTCTTGGTTTAGGCAATGGCACCTTTCGAGCGAACACGACCATTTATACGACTGGATCGATTCCTTTTGCAGTCCAAACAGCTGATTTCAATGGTGATTCACAACTGGATCTAGCTATTGCTAACTATGGTTCCAATACGATAAGCATTTTCTTGGGAATTGGTACGGGAACATTCGTAATGGCGTCTCCTGCAACATATATGACAGGTAGTGCAAATCCCTATTCCATCACAATTCAAGATCTTGATGAAGACTCTAACATGGACTTGGCTGTGTGTCATAGGTTCGGTAATAATATCACCGTGTATTTGGGCACTGGAAACGGGACATTTATAAAAAAGGCAACTCTTTCATCGATGGGAAATGACGTACTATCTGTTATCGCTCAAGACTTTAATGAGGACGGCCATTATGATTTGGCCATGACTAATTATGCGAGCAATACAGTGGCCATACTACTATCATAATGAATTCGAAAATAATCATGGTAGTGCATTAATACCAAGGTGAATCCATGGAGAACCAACCACTTTTTTCGATATTTTTTGCTCCAAAATGTCGGTACACTCTAGAAAACATTTGATGAAAAATTAAATAAATCCTTTCTATTGAAAATGTCAAGTTTTGGAGCATTTTTTTGAAACTCCTATGATACATTGCTATATATAAAGAAAATGTCAGGAAAAAGCCTAGAATTTCTTCAAAGACATTTTTTCTGAATATTCTTGTGTTCAAACATATATAAAAGAAGTCGAGAAACATTAGACCCGTCCTGTTGAAAGTCCTGAATGCCGAACCATTTTCTCTGAATTCATGAACCTGAGACTAAAAAAATCTAGTATAAAACTGTGTCTTAAGATTATCGAATGAATTGGGTTCCAGACTGTCTTTAGATAATTTAACAAATAGTTTCAAATGAAACTTGTTTCTTTTTTAAAGTTTATTCTTAAAACATTTAAATTTCATTGCATTTACGGAGACAAATCCGAAGATATATTCCACGTGTTCCGAACACCATTCGTTTAATCTTTTCAGTTGTTGAACATCACATTGTAATAAATCTCTTGCCTCAGTTTCTGCTCTCAAAACGAGTAGTTGATCATTGATAATTGGTGATTAAATAATGCTATATGTCTTAACATTTGATTATGACAGGAAGAAAAAGAAAAGCATTAATACGAATGACTTAAATCAGGTATTGGTTTTTTTCTCCACATATATATAATGCAGCGATACAATATAACTAAAAAATCAATGCTGTATACAGACGTGACCGATCAGACGTGAAACAAAATATTTTTTATTAAGATAAAAAAATAAGGAAAAAGTTTATTAAATCTTTTTAATCTTTTCGATAAACATCAATAAAACGTTTTTTGAGTAGAATCCCTTTACTTGCCATAAAATAAGGTGCTATATGAATATTGGTTTGATCTTTATCATTAATTCCAAAATCAGTTAAATCATATGTTGGAATATTTGCATTATTAGAAAATATATTGCTTATTATCAATTTAATTGTATTTAAACGTACATTAATTATATTTTTTAATTTTGTAAAACTACTATCAGTTATTGCTGAACTTCCGGAAAGATTTGGTGTAAAAAGTCTAAATCGTTGTTTATTAGCAAATCTATTTGATGCAGCTTGACCTTGTGCTTGAGTTGGATGAATGAGAAAAAGACGATCAAAATTTGTATCACCAATATCTTTACGTAAATCATTGAGAAATTTTTCAGTTGCTTTTATAGCTAAATCAACAGCTTGAAAACTAAAAAATAAATATATTTTATATAAAATAAATAATATAAATGAACTAACTGAAAATTTGAATGAGGTGAAAATATAAAACTATTTGCATCTTTATTAATTCCTCCAATAGCTGGAATATGTGATGATGTATCAAATATTGAACCATGAGAACATTTTTCAACATTTGTTGGTTTATTAATTGGAATATTATTTTCATTATGTTGATTAACTGAATAACCACTTGTAAGTAATTTTTGATTAAGAATTGTTGATAAAATATTATTTTTACAATCATAATATATAAGTGGACAATTTCGTAATGTTATTTGTTCTAAAAGAGACTAAAAATAGAAGAATTTATTTTTAATAAAAATCAAAACTTAATTAAATAGTGCTTACACATTTTCTTTCTATTTTAGTACAACCATTATTTGTACATGTTGCTTGATTAGGTGCAGCAACTTGACCAATTATTTCATTAATTCCAATAAGATTATTAATATCTGTTTTACCCATTTCAATCCAATTTGAATGTGAATAAAAATCTTGTAATGTATGAAGTAATTGTCCTAATAATTCACGTGTTTCTGTTAAATCTTTATTAATATCACGTATATTAGCAACAACTAAAATAAAATAATTTAATAAAAAAAACTAATTCTTATTTTTTTTAAAAATTATACTTGTTTTTCTAAGTTGTAAAATTCTTCTACTACCATTAATAAATGCTTCACTATCAAAATGTGCAGCTGAAAGTTTTTTTGTATTTGAATGAATATCCACAATGGCATTATGTATTATTATATAATCAAGATTATATTTTAATGGAAGTGAATTAAATTCAATTTGTATTTGATTATATTCTCTATGTGCAATTTTATAAAGATCTTCAATAGTATAATCTTTATTAAAATAATCTTGTTCATTAATAGTACCTCCATTATTATTATTTGGGCGTATACGTGTATCATAAAAAAATCGAGCAAGACTACGAATAAAAGCAATTTGTGTTATTTCAGCATGTGTTATACCTAAAATAATATAAAATAAATCAATTAAATTTTTCCGAAAAAAATTAATTTACTATCACTAGTTTGACCACCAGTTGCAAGTAGTGGAATTGGTATAAATGCATTTATACAAGTCACAATAATTAATAAATAAAATAAACATTCGAGATTTATATTTAATATCATCGTAACCTTAACCAAAAAAAGATTTAAATTATGTTTAATACTGTTTATCTGTAATGATACACTTTAACAGATATTTATATATGAATCATTATATTACCTATGTAATATAAGACGACATGTTTATGTACGTATTATACATAATTAAAGTCATGATTTAGGATAAATGTTTACGATATTACAGGTAAAAAAATATTATATATTCATCGTTAAGACGATTTCGTAGGATAATTAGTAATCGATATTTTTTTTGTTTATTTAAATCATTTTATCTTTTTCCTGCTCAAAATTGCGTATAAATGAGTAAAATTAAAACATTATATTTCAAGTAATAAATTTTAATCAATTGAATTTATTGTATATGTTAGAGCGTCTCCTAAGAGATACGATCGTTTGTCATCGGACATGTAAGATTTTCGCTAGAGATGCACATCTCTCACATCTTCACCCGCATCTCCCACGAGAGATACGGCATCTATTTCAGAAGACGCGCTGGCATCTCCAAAATTCTGAATGTGTGACACTACTGAAAATAGAAGATAAAAATGACAAGCATAATAACTAGAATCTTTGTCTATGATATCGATTAAAGAATAGATATCAGTTCTTTCTATCAAAAGACGAAAAGTCAAAAGAAAATAACACGAAATGATTGATGGATAAATGTGCCTGCTCAAATAGTATTAAACCCGCTCATGCTTATCAATCAAACGATAATAAACGACGTAAAACGAAAAAGAAAGTAGGAAGAAAAACTAGGAAGTAGACAATGTTATATATATTCATTAATGTGAAATATTAATGTTAATTTTATTTTCATGATGTTCGTGCTGTGTGTTATTATTACACTCTTCTTACTTACTCATACAACTCATTCAAAAGTTAATGTCGGTGGTATGCTTAGAAAAAGTACAGTTTGGAGCGAAGCAGAAAGTCCCTATCATGTAATTAGTGATCTAGGTGTTCCTCCAAATTTGATACTCACTATTGAAGCTGGTGTTGAAATTATTTTCGACGGCGATTTTGAAATTCTCATTAAAGGAGGCTCTTTAAAAGTACTTGGTACCACCAAACAATTTGTTCGATTTTCATCAGCGGTTGCTGGAAATAAATGGATGGTGACATTCAAGGCTTCTAATCTGTCTCAATCGATCATCACTTCAGCTCAGTTTTCAGGTCCCAAACCAGCAATACAATCCGCCTATATAGAATATAATTCTGAACAAAATCAAGGAGAGTTATTAGTACAGTTTTGTGTATTTGACAATGGCAGTGAAATTGCCAGCAACGGCAGTAAGTTATGATTAAACTTAGCAATGATATTGTCTTTCAAAGAGACTTTTAGGGAGCGATACAATTTCTAATACGGTTTATTTCCTTTCCAAGTCATCGATCGTTCTACAGAATGTTTTTATTGATAACTCAAAACTCACAAGTGATTATCATAATGTGGAGCCAATTTATGTTGTGAATAGCTATATTGTAGATAGTTATATTCTAGCAATGGCTCATAAAGATGGTATTCAATTGAATTCATGCATTTTGTATAATACAAACATAGAACTATTCAATGGTTATCCATCCACAGTACATATTAACAATTCAACTCTGAACAATGTTCATATCAAAGGCAGTCTAACTAGCAATATGTTACTATCAATTTATTACTCAACATTTCAAAATGGGTCTATTACAGGTGGTGGTTCTTCTAGAACTAACATACAAGTTGATGATTCAAGATTGTTTTATGTTAACATACTGGGTGAGGTTTATGCTGGAGAAGATTTTTATAGTGAAACATATTTTGCTCTTCGTCACTCAACATTCGATCAAGGTTCACTTTTGTTAAAAAACTATAAAGTAGATTTAATCTCATCAAATATTAGTCTTGCCAAATCTCCTCTCATAGTAGGCAGTAGTTCAACAATACAGTGTTCAACAATCACTCGTACAACTGAAACAAATGAAAATATGATTGGAATAGAAGCAAACAATATTGTAATCAAAGAATCATCTATTTATAATTTTCAAATAGGAATTCGTTTGTTTAAAACATGTATGATTTCATCAAGTAATATCTATAATAATTCACTTTATAATATTGAAAATCAAGGATTATATAACATTCAAGCTAAAGAAAATTGGTGGGGCACATCAAATGAAACTGAAATTGATAATAAAATATATGATTGTTATGATAATTTAAATTTTGGTCAAATCATCTATTCGAATTATTCAATCATTCCACTTGAATATAATTATGATAATTGTGCTAATTATTACACACAAACATCATCTTATGATGTTACAACATTGGCTGATGGTTCAACAACAACATCATCTTATGATGTTACAACATTGGCTAATGGTTCAACAACTGCATTATCTTATGATGTTACAACATTGGCTAATTATTACACAACAGCATCATATTATAATATTACAAATTTTTCTAATTATAATAACGGAATGTCCTTGACATATCAAACACATACGATTGCTTTTTTTTATTCTCTTTTAATTTTTTTCTTTCATGAATAAATGTTGCTTCTAATTGCCTTTCAATTATGTAATTACCAATGAATAGAAAAGAAGTGTTCAAATAGGAAACATTCGTTGATGAAAGCAAATGTAAATGATCTGACTTCATAGTGACATTTTGTGAAAATATAGGAATATATGCCGCCATGGTTGAGTGGTTACGTGTTCGCCGCGTAGCTGCAAGGTATTGTGTTCAAACCTCAGTAACATCATTCATAGAATGACCCTGGACAAATCAATAACGGCTAAGTTGTCTATAATATGACTCATATACATGAGTCATTCGTACTGACTACATGTTTAGTCAGTATGTTGGACGGAACAGGACGCAGATACCGCCGTTCGTAAAAAGAAAAGACGAAAGAACCCGGCTGCATGTGGAATCTACTAATACTAACCGCAGCCGGCCGTTAAGAGCGATAAGCTTATGGGACGTTATTATTATTATTATAGGAATATATACGAATTGAACAACTACATTCATAAGTGTATAGAATAATGATTTTCGCTGTGATAATTCTTTAGAGGCCTGTAAAACACACCAACAGGATTACCGCCGAAAGACTTTTCTGCATGTATTTCATGAACTAAGATGAGGAATATTTTTTAGTTTTAGAAGACAATATCATAACAAAATTGTTTCTAAAGAAATAAAAAATTAATTTATGTTCAATTTACTTTAAACTGTTCTATACCAGGATCGGCGGAACGTTTTCAAATGAGGTAAGACTCAGTATAAGGTAGTTGGTTACTTTACAAAAGTTTAACGTATTACCTTGAAATAGAGTAAAATAAATTTAGATAATAAATCGTTTTTGATTATTTAATTATTTTGATATTGTAAAAAATACTGCTGGTTTGCTCTATTCTTGATGACAAGAACTTGTGAATCTTTACCAAGTATAAAGATTTCATAGCAAAAAAATCATTTTTTTTTCAAATTAAACTATTAATCAAAAAAAAAGCTTGTCTTCTATCATTCGAAGGTATAAACGTTGACATTATTTCATATGGATCAATTTGATCAAGCTTTTCTTCATACATATGTGTTAATAAATAATGAATAAGTCGTGATTGTGTCATAGAATTTCGAAGCGTGTTTTTCAATCGATTTAATGTGCTAAATACACGTTCAACAGTTGCTGTAGTAAGAGGAAGGGTTAAGTAAAGTTTAATCAATTTATCAAACTCTCTCAACATTTGTTTACAAGCATCGTATCAATTTTAAATTTCTCTTTATAATTTGTTTTATTCTCACCTGATTCGTGTTAACCCATGTGAAAAAACAAAAAAAAAAGAGGATTTTAATCAGATTTTGTGATTTTTAATCAATTTTAATGGACTTTAATTGATTGTTTAATTTTTAATCGTTTTCGATCATGATAATCAAAGAATGCGTAGTCACAGATTATTATTATCTTGCAAACTCAGAGATGTAAGTCTGAGGGTGGTTTGGTGTTGCACCTACTATTTGTAGACGCGAAGAGTCCGAAAAAGCAATAAAAAACTATGATTTATGGATTAAAATTTAAGAAAAACCCATTTCTTTTTGGTTAACACGATTATAATTGTTTAAATTTCGATTTTTTCCGTGTTATTTTTTACATGGGTAAGAATAATGACGATATTACAAATGATTTCCATTTCCGTCGCATTTCTTTTTTTTTTTAATCACAATATAGAAAAAAATCATCCAAAAAAGTTCTACTGACAGCACAAAAATATAGTTCGCTTGATCGAACAGAGTCAAATTTGACAGGGAAAAAATCTCAGAGCCTAAATTCAGGTAAGGCTGAGCATAATAGTGTCCAATTCGGGTAAGGCTTAAGCCTTATGAGCCTACAGGCTTCGCCGCCTATGTTCTATACATACTCTTTCACATAAATATAAAGAAAATCAAATTGAATTAAGATCAGATACAAAATAAATGTGAAACACTCGGATTTAAATTCAAGTGTTATGTGTACTTAAATAAATAAAAATAATTGACGACAATTTGATTTTGATTGTACTGCCGAAAACACGAGATATCGATAGTCTATGATTAACATTTGAGCTCTGAGACATCTCGAACAGTTTAGTCTACAAATTCATTCCGCTCAAGTGTGGAAGTTATCAGATAAAAGAAGTGCTTGAAGTCAAAAACTAGAGAAATACGAAGCAATATTATACTCCGAGACGGTGAGATTTTGGATTTTTTTTACTTGCTGTACGAGAACTTATGCTTATTTGTCTACAAGACACAGATATCATCAACGACACATATTTTGCCACTAAATTATAAAAATAAAAAACCTAGTAAGCCAAATTAGCATGGATGATACTGTAGTCGATCCGATCGAGTCATCATTCACTAAACTCCCAAAGTAATATTATATATTTAGAAATCATAAAAATTGAATTCAGATTCATGCTCAGCTTAGAAAACTGGGTTAAGGAGGAGTTATTTAAGAATGGATTTGGGTTTGTATCTACCGAGATTTTGGTCATAGGGAACCTCATGGACCTATCAGAGATATATGATAGATAGAGGCATCAGTATTTTCATAATAATCCACCAATATAAATATCTATCGAGTTCGGATTTGCTTCCATTTGATAACTTTTTTTAGTAGGGACAAAATCATGCGTCTAGAACACCCCAAAATTGCTAGTCACTCGAGGCATATTTAGGCACACTGGCCTCAGAATACAAATTTTGTGCATTTTGGGACTCTGTTTAGGCAACTTTCACTTTAAAAAACTACGAATTTATTCAAAAAGTCGGAATCATCGTTAAAAACTGAGTCGATTTATATATATTGGGAATAATTGTGAGAAAAATTCTCTAAATCTCCCTCAGAAATGGTCTGGTGAATAATGACAATTTTTTCTCTAACTCAGCTATTTTTTGACGGATCCTTCTCATCTTCGAATTCGATCGAGATATTGATGAGACAATCGTGTGCACAAAAATTCAGGTCAATCGAATGTAACTGTGAAGAATTATCGTATAAACGGACGGACAAATTCTGATGGATTCTAGAATTTATGAACTTTTTGAATACACCAAGGCTATTTAAATCAAATATTATGAATATTAAAGTTTTATTTTTACTGGAATATTGCCTTTAAAATCTGATGTGTCCATAACTATTTTCAGGATGTGAAAAAATAGTACATAGTGATTCATATATGCTAAAGACCAAAAACAAATCGAATCAAATTAAACATCGATGTGAGTATCATTTATTTTAGCTCAGATCTATATTCTCGTCTAATCGCTCAACAATATCACAGCGACACACAACAACTGAGGAGTGGATAATGTGATAACGAATGCAATATGTGACTTTTTGATTTTATATAAAGTGTGTGTAGAGAAGAAGAAAAAGAAAGAACGAACAAACGATAAATAATATAATAAGCTTAAGTGTAACGTACATAGTAATCTAAATGTATGTTTATTACATAGAATGTGGAATGAAGAGTAATAAAGCATCCACCAATCAATTACATATCGATCGTATGCATCATAAATAGTATTTGGTTAATACGTTGGTAGAAGTAGCAGAATTTTATTTTATCAGAGTGTATATTCGAAAATCAAAGTAATGTGAACTCATTCTATTTGAAGATTTTAATATAAAGTAAAAGAAGAATTCGTCAGAATTTCACGTCTTACAGATGTATAATAAAAATAATCAGTTCGTAGTTTTTTCAAAACTATTTTAGGTTTGATGACAAAGAGACAACATATACGATCTAGATAAGAATGATTAATATTTTAAAACTCGTGTAAACGCATCATCGTTTATTCTTCGTCATTTAGAGATAAGACAATATTTATCAAGCATATATACAAGTTTGAAACGAACAGAATAAAATACTAGTCGAAGAAAAACAGTAGCATATTATTTGCAATGATGAATAGATTATGGTACATCTTATTAAGTATAAACATTTTTATTAAGATAATAAATGCAAGTATGTAAAAAAAGATATTATTATTTTTAATTACTAAAACTATTCTATATTCATTAGACACAATTAATGAAAACATTTTTCTACAAGTCTCACCAAATTGGGTTGGTAATTGGAGTACTGATACGACATGTGATAAATTAAGATGTTGTTGCCTTTTTGACTACATAAATACTTCTCCAGTCGAAAAGCTTTCAGCGCAATCCCTACGGGATTAAAATGTGAAACACGATATAACTGTTTTCGCTGTCGGTCACGATCTGTGACGCTGCCTTTGGCTGTCGGTCACGGTCTGTGACGCTGCCTT
>JAJEKB010021111.1:607010-623629 GCA_022393335.1 Macrotrachela quadricornifera | reverse complement strand
CTGTGACGCTGCCTTTGGCTGTCGGTCACGGTCTGTGACGCTGCCTTCGGCTGTCGGTCACGATCTGTGACGCTGCCTTTGGCTGTCGGTCACGATCTGTGACGCTGCCTTTGGCTGTCGGTCACGATCTGTGACGCTGCCTTTGGCTGTCGGTCACGGTCTGTGATAGTCTTCTATTATCAAAATGTACTCGGTGACCTTTGACCCCACTGATCACGGCCTATGATGATCGTCTCCTATCAATATGTACTCGGTGACCTTTTACCCTGTCGGTCACGGTCTGTGACACTGATTCCGCCTGTCGGTCACGGTCTGTGACACTGATTTCGCCTGTCGGTCACGGTCTGTGACACTGATTTCGCCTGTCGGTCACGGTCTGTGACACTAATTTTGCCTGTCGGTCACGGTCTGTGACAAAGGTCATCGAGTCTGTCTGTCACGGTCTGTGGGGGGGGGAGGGGGGGGGTGCAAATTTCTACCCCTAAACACTTCAACACTCTCTTTCAGATCGTGTTTCACAAAATGGAACAAAATTACAAATGATAGGACAAGCTGATGGAATTGGTTTATGTGCACAGAAACCAATTCTGTTTACAACCATTGATATGCCAAAAGATTTCACATTACCATTTCGTCTGTTCGACCATCCTGTTAATTTATCATTAAGTCAAGACAGTCAAGTTATTTCTCTTATCAGTTCGGTTGGTCCTCAATGTAATACAATTGCTGTTCGACTTAATTCTGCAGCAACTAGACTTGAGGAGTTATTTATTGTTACTTTACTAATGAGTCTTATTGGAATGAAAAACTTCTTTTGAAAGTTTTATCAAATATTTTTCGATACATTTAACAATGCTTTTCTATTGTGCAGTTTATAATAAAATTTTCAATAGAAATCAACATACACTATATTTACAGTATAAGCACATTGGTTTCCCAGTGAAAAATAATTCGAAAAAGAAAATGCATTCTAAAGGGTGGTCCAGAAGTTTCGACCTCTCGTCATAGATGGACTATAATTATAAGAATCTTATATACAATTAATTGGTCACATGATGTAATTTTGTAGAGAAAAAGGCGGACTATCCTTCTATAATAAGATGTTTTGAAATGCTTCATTAGAAGATAATCATATGATCATTTTATTTCTCTCGAGTAAGCTTTTCTCATTTTGCGTTTTTAAAAAACCGTGTTGTCCATAACATTTTGGTAGGGAGATAGCGTTATGATTTCAAGTTGAACTACTAGATGAAAGCTCGTCAAAAACTGCATTTATTGATACCAAATAACGGGAGTTGTCGGAACTTTTTGATGTCGAAACTAATAAACTTTCACAAATTTTTCACTTTTTGAGGCAGAAAACTAAGGCGCTACTAATTCAAAAATGGAATAAAAGTTTTTCTTCTGGCATATTTTTACGTGCTTTAATAGAGCACGTCGAGCTCTACAAAATTATATATATTTAAAATCTTTTAAGCCATTTTCCTGGCATAAAAATTAAAAAAACAGTAAAATATCATAAAAAATTTGAAAAATTTCTGTTTTTTTGGTTAGGAAGAAGAACATCCAATTTTCAACAAAACTAGTTTTTTTCATTATTTTTACATCCGCAGATGCTTTAAAATCAACTCACCAGATGCAGCGTGAAAAACTAATACCCAGGAATCGATTTTAAAGCATCTACGGATGCAAAAATAATGAAAAAATTATGCACAACACGATTTTTTAAAAACGCAAAATGAGAAAAGCTTACTCGAAAGAAATAAAATGATCATATGATTATCTTCTAATGAAGCATTTCAAAAACATCTTATTATAGAAAAAGATAGCCCGCCTTTTTCTCTACAAAATCACATCATTTGACCAATTAATTTTATATAAAATTCTTATAATTATAGTCCATCTATGACGAGGGATCGAAACTTCTGGACCACCCTTTATATGTTGCATCATCTATATTCGTGTCAAACACTGTAAGTATTAAGCTTTTTTCAATAAAATTATTCGTTAGTGAAAATCAATAATAAAAGGTTTATAAAAAAATAATGAAAATTTAGTTTGCATGTATCAAACTGCATAAATAATCAATACAATAAAGAAGGAAAACTGTCGATTATCGTTTTGATAAATCGCGCTTAATTATTACTTTTTTTATCGATTCTCTGGATATCGGTAAACAAAATCAAATTGTTTCGATGGGGAATTGTTTTACTTGATGGTTAGCCCAGTCGCTGACATAGAGATTGCCATATCTGTCGAATGACAAATCTGTAGGACACTTCAATAGATTTGTGTGTTGTGTCTGATTATTTCCGCCTACAATCACCTCTCCTTCTGTGGCACCTTTACACCAACGCATCACTCGATGATTATTACAATCTGCCACATAGATGGTCCCTACGGAATCGACGAATAATCCTGTAGGACAGGACAACTGTGTGAGCTCATTTCCTTGTCCTCGACCCCCAGCTACGACAGTCCCTTCTTTTGCATTCTTCGTCCATTTCATTACACGATGATTGTTGTTGTCCGACACGTACAAAGAGTGATCTCGATCGACGAAGATATTGTGAGGATGAGAGAGTTTGTCGAGACGATCATCTCTTTCATTGCTGCTCGTCACTAATGTTCCATTCGTTTCACCCAGTCGATATCGTCTTACTTCATGATTTTGGTAATCAGAAACGTAGAGAAAACGCTGGTCGTCCATCGTCAGTCCAAAACAAGAGATATCCTCGATTATCACTGATCCACTAGTACCACTTTGACGCGGCCATTGCATCACTCGTCGGTTGTATCGATCACAGATGATAAGATTATTTGTCTCTTTGACAACAATAATATCTGATGGACAAAACAATTGATCATTTCGATTTCCTGGTCCATTTCCACCGGCTATCACTTCTCCATTCGTTGCACCACATTTCCATTCTACAATTCGATGATTATAATGATCAGCAATCAAAATAGTTTGATCATCATCCACATAGAGACCGCAAGGATGATTAAGTTGGTTGAGTACATTGCCTCGTCCGTGACCGCCAGCGACAATGATGCCATTTTGTGTCCATCTGGCATTGGAAGAAATGTTTGGGAGAGCTAAAAAAGAAATTGAAGTAGATCTCATCGTAATAGATTACTTCTTGGGCGACTAGAAACGAAATGTCACACGTTCTATTATCGTGAAAACAACGAGGAGTCAATTCAATGTCGTTCTAACAATTCCTATTATTTTCATGTCTCCTATTTCAGCGATAGGAAGACGGCAGATCTTTCTAACTGTAAGTAAAATATTCGCAGGTCCTTGTACAGTTGTTTTCGTTTCTGAGTGCTTTTTGGACAAGAAGAATACGAGTTAATCTAAACGGAGCGATCTGAACGAAACTCTGTATGACAGCATTTCTACGACTGCCGAAACTTTTGCAATATTACAACCACTACTGGTCTTTGAAAAAAATAATCTTTGAATGGTCACAGAATACCTATATTATTTTTCTTTTTTGTCTAGATTATCGATTCAACTTTCGAAAAAATTAGTTACCAGATACTGTGTGTCAATATCAGTACGGTCGAGTTTTCACTAGCAGGGGCGGCGCGACCGGGGGGGGGATAGGAGGGTACCCCCCTCCTGCTTTTAGAAAATGTGAACAGAGCTTTCTCCGATTTTGCCAGAAAATTATCTAAAATTTTCTCTGATTTTGGAGAAAATATACCTTGAGTTTTCTCCCATTTCGGAGGAAATACATGTGAAATTCTCATCAATGCGGGAGAAAATATACCTTGAAATTTCTCCAATTTCGGAGGAAATACATTTGAAATTTTCTTCAATACAGGAGAAAATATACCTTGAATTTTCTCCAATTTGAGAGGATATATATGTCTCAAACTTCTTCGGAACTTGACAACTTATTTTAGCTCTCTCGATTTTTTCCTGATTTATAATGAAAACTTAAAAATTTCATTATTCTTCTGCTTTAAAAAGAAAGAATTATTAATACTAAGAAATCATTGTAAAAATCTTATATATGTAACAAATTGAAGTAACATTCTCCTTAGTTAATATATATTTAATCGTTTGTTTATCGAGAAGCGTGTCACGACTAGTGTAAGATCAATACAAGCTATATTCAAATTCACTCTTTCTACTATAGACACCTATGATTTGAAATACCTAGTAGTTTGAGATAATGATGATCACTCATTGGTGCGTGTATTATCAAATAATAATATTATTTTGTTCTCCTCTCTTGACGGATGACGCATAGAATGATTTTATTATTATTTTTAGCTTTGCCATTGAGAATTTTTTTTCTAGAACTTTATTATGATAGCTATACTCGGTCCACCAAATGAAAGTTTCACATCACACTACTAGACTTGTATTTTAGATTTATTAATATAATGTCCAGTAGTTCTTCAGGGAAATGTCCATTATGTTTTACAACGATTCTTGTCAAAAACTTTAAACGTCACTGTGATCGTCATAATAGTGTTGATACCAAAGAAAAATATGAAAAATTACTAAAAACACTTAAAGAAACTATTAATAATCAATCTTTACAGTTATCAACATCAAGTAATATAATTCATGTAAAAATAATCATTAGCTAATAGCATCTTTCTAGAATTAACAACATCGAATGAGCCATTAACACCAACATCAAATGAAACATCACCGGATATGATAGAAAAAGAAATAACTCAAGCATTAGCTGATAATGAATGTGTATCATCATCACCTGATGTATTACTCGATGAATATACACCTTCAGATAGTTCTCAAAATATCACTGAAATAAAAAATAATATTTGTGGTCACATTCAATTTATTTTAAAACAAACTCAACTTGCATCTAAAGTTATTGAGAGGTCATTTGATGAAACTGTTAGTACAAAAAATTTTGTAATTGAAACAGCATCATCTTTTGATAAAATAAAAGAGTCACTAAATGATTTATTAGTTTTATGTAATACAACACTTAAAAATATATCATCCACATCAACAACTGTTGATGTTGATAAATTAAGATCATCAGAAACAATTATATCTCGTGATCCATCAAGAACAAAGATCTATAATGAAGTAGAATTACGCTATTTAGTTGAACAAGGTCCATATCAGCCTAAATTAGCACGTTATCCAATTGATGAAAAATTAAAAAAAAATAATAATACATGTCATTTTGTATCAGGATGGTATAATGAATTTCCATTAGTTGAGTATAGTCTAATAACCGACTCAATATATTGCTTTTGTTGTCGTCTGTTTGGTTTTGGTCCTGGTTGTGCACAATCAGAGAGTGCGTGGATCTCATCTGGTGTCAGAACTTGGAATAAAATAAAAGGTTTTTGAATTATAACTTATTCAATAATAATTGATTGTTTTTGCAACCTGGTTATTTTGATTTAGGTAGTCAAGGAGCTGGAAAGAAAGGAAAATTGGATGTACATATTCGAAGTGAAACTCATCAATCTTCATTACAACGTTATTTGAATTTTAAAGAACGTAAAAATAATGTTGATTATATGTTGGATAAAAATTTGCAGCAACAAGAACAACAAAAAATCGAACAAAATAAATCAAATGAAGAAGTAATTAATATGCTAATTGATTGTGCTCGATATTTAGCTCGACAAGGTTTAGCGTTTCGTGGTCATGAAGATGAAGAAGGTAATTTTCATCAGCTGGTTTATTTGTTATCACGACATAATTCATTATTGAACGATTGGATAAAAAATAATAATAATCGTCCATTTAAAGTAAATATGCGACTACTAAGCTTTTTTTGTAGTCTGTTTTTTGTAAAACGACTCATATGTTTTCTGTTAGACCACATACATGAGTAAAGATTCTCAAAATGAGTTTATCGAACTATTGGGTGATTATGTACAACAGGAAAATTTATCTGATATACGAAGAGCATCGTATTATTCAGTTATGGCTGATTCTGCAATAGATTCTAATCGTCAAGATATGTTATCTGTTTTTATTCGATTTGTCAATGAACAAGGTGAACCTGAAGAACGTTTCGTATCAATCAAGCAATTACACATGAAAACTGGTACAGTCACTCGAAAAATTATTATCAGTCAAGTTCGTAATAATAGACAAGCAAGCAAACTTAAATTAATACTTAATAAACTTAGGATGAAAAGGTTTTAATTTTGCAAGAGATACACGAGACAATAGAGTTCACTAATTTAGCGTTAGGTTACAAATACAAGATGTTTTGAGGTCAGATTAAATCCAGATTTTCTAGCGCTAGGTTATACATAACTTTGATCGCAATCTCTACCTTTTAGGTGATGGTATTGCAAATCATTTGTTAGAAGTATTAAATGAACTTGAATTAGATACAAATAAATTAATCTCACAATCGTATGATTTTGCCAAGAACATGAGTGGTCAATTTAATGGTGTTCAGGCTAAACTTTGTGAAAAACTACAACGTGACATAAAATATATTCCTTGTTCATCACATAGATCTAATACAGTTGTTAAACATTCGTCTGAAGCTAGTTTAGATATACACAGTTTTTTTGGAACACTTCAGAATATATATGTTTTTTTTACTGCTAGTACCAAAAGGTAGGAATGCTTTGTCTAAGAACAGTGTTTTTTACGTTAGCATCCTTTTTTATGTTATTCAGATTAGCTGTACTTGATGATAAGTATTCATCAAACATATTTGCATTGACACCGAAAACAACATCAACAACTAGATGGAATGCTAAATATCAATCTATGAGAGCTATTTATGAATCACTTGATGAAGTTATTCAAGCATTGAATGCAATAACTAATGATGATGCTAATTTTGATCCAGAATCACGACAAGAAGCTAGTTCTATCAATACTTGTATTACAACATTCAATTTCATGACATATTTAGTTTTTATGAAAAATCTGATGGCAATGACCAACAGTATCACAACTCAATTTCAAGCTGAAAGATTAGATTTACTTACAGCTGGTGAATTACTGGCTGAAACTGTACGATTATTAGAATTTGAACGTTTAAATGATGATAACTTGAACAATATAATTTTTGTTGCTGAAAAGATGACAAGAAAATATGGGATCGATCCAGATGATGAATTTAATCGTAAACATAGGAAAAGAAGACCACCAAAAAAATATGATAATAATCCACAAACAGCTCATCATTTTTCACGGTAGCTCTTTTTCATTGATGAGGATTTCTTTTCTATTTAGCAGAATAGTTGCTCTAAACTTCACTGTTCTCAGAAACTTATTCATATTTTCTACTGATTTAGAATAGAACATTATAGAAGAATATTTCGACAAGTGATGGATCAGTTGATTGTCGAATATAAACAAATTTTAATGTCGATTGATTCAAATGTTCAATCATTATCAAAATTATCACCTAAATATATAATTAACTTTACCAAAAACGATGCTGCTAATATATGTAAAATGTTACAAATTGATGATTGTGATTTATTATTTAATGAGGCACAACTATTAAAAATGAAGATATGTGAATTTGAAACAATTAATCTTGCAAGTAAATTTGTTCATGAACGAAAATCATATGTTCCATTACTGGCTCAAGCTTATGAATATCTTCTAACATTACCTGTTAGTGTAGCAAGTGTAGAGCGATCATTTAGTAAAATGAAGATCGTGAAAAATAGATTACGAACAAAAATGAATGATGATCGCTTACATTCATTACTTACATGTGCATTAGAAACATCAATTTTAGATCAAATTGATAATAAAAAATTAGCTCAAAAATGGTCAAAAAAAAAGTTGGGCGTCGAATTTAACTTGTTTATGTTCTTCTTTGGTTTTTTTAAAGTTACTTTTTATTAAATATATAGACGAACAAGTAGAGGCTAATAATACAGTTGTTTTTATTATTAACTTAGATGCTAAGACTTTAATTTTTCAAAGTCAAAGCGATTTCTAAAATTTTCTCCATTTTAGAAAATACCCCCCCTCTGCTTTTACCCTTTCGCGCCGCCCCTGTTCACTAGTAAGATTTCGCCGTTTTTTTTTTCAAGAAAACAGAATATTTGAAAACAACTTGTTCTTCTTCTGAATTTTGTATAAAATGATGACCGTCTGCGTTTCATGAACTACAGAACTATTTATACAGGTGTCAAGCTAACATAATATGAGATCTGTATTGTTAGTTAGTCTTGATGGACGCACCGAAAACATGTGGCACAAGCACCCACAGAAAGAGAACGAAAGTTTAAAGTTTGAAAAATCGAGAAGTCAATTTTTTAGGTGAGTGTAGTTTTTCAGCTGTACATTACTGCTAAGATAACGATTCAAATCACTGTGAAGAGGAAAAGACAAATCATATCTTAAGTCACTATCACATGAAACATACTCGTGTTCTTGTCTGATCTTTCAGTTTCGTTCATTTTGAATTTTCGCTTCGTTTGTCTTTATGTCAGTAGCACCGTTTGTTTTTTTCACTGTGACTTCAGTTGAATCGGCTGTAGCGTTTGTCTTATTGTTTGTTTCGGTATCTAATAAACAAAACCGATATCAATATGATAAAGAGATGGAGAGAAACAGAACTTCGATGACATATTCTTCAGTTTAATAAATTCCGATCAGGCAATGTTTTGATTTTCAGATAGTTATATCAAATTAGGGTCTCTTTGTTCAGTTCAGCAGAAGCCTAGTCAGTTTGTCAAATTGTTGAATTTGCGATAGAAATCATTGATTAATATACATGTACTTGTACCCATAATTAGTTGTTATTTTTCAACTCTCAAATCGGACTTTTCGAACATTTCAAACTACGAGTAATGGTTTTTTTAAACTGCTGGTGGAAAATCTGATTTTGACTTTAGTGTCTGTTTATCAGTTCTGACCAATCTTCGACTGACAAGCACTTCTTCACTTTTGATTCTCTTTGAGTATAGGTGAATATGATTTCTGTTTGTTTCACGAAAAAAAATATATTGATGCATCATGACGAAACGACTCGAATGATTTTCTTTCTCTCGAACAGAGACAGTCTGCTCTATCAAATGGAGTTTCTTTTTGAGACACATCCTATTTTCTGTAGAAATGGGTAAGTTCGGAACACAAATGAAAATATCATCTACTTGTGTTGTTGGGATTTTCATAAGACAGATACTCATTCATTTATGATTGGATGCTTATGAAATAGTGTTTGTGCGTTGTTATTCAGCCAAGTAATAAATCAGATACTAAGAAATTCATTTTTCTTCTAGTAGAATTAGGAGCGCACACTCCCCTAGTATAAAGTTGAATATGTTCATTGAAGATACATTACTCGACGAACTTATTCTCATCAATAAACACTCACCTTCGATTGCCACTCTTTGTAGTCTTTACAAGATATAGATAAACTTTTTCTTCTCACTTGCTCTTCTCTTCATTTGAATAAATATGGCTTCGAATATTGACTTAGTGTTCTTTTTATTCAAGATAAGAGATCTTCGTGGGCAAATAATGATATTAAACGTTTCACATATACTTTTCTATTGTCTTCAATAGCAATGCAACCATTGACAAAGCCAGAGGTATCTATCAGCTATATCACCACAGTTTTCAAAAAGATGAGCTAATTATAATGATTACATTTACAATAACGATAGATACTGTAGTTCTTTATTCATCAAACTTCAATCATTATTTGTCTTCCATCTATTTTATGTTCAAATCGGTTTGCAGACGAGGCAAGGAAAACCATTCCGTATTGCGGATAAATGAAGAATGAAAAAGACAAACATACAGAATAGGGGAGTTTGTGACTTTCTCATTAATCAGTCGTGCTTTCAATTCAAGATCATCATACAATCTAAATCTTTGAAGAATCTAGGAGAGTATATTCCATTCTGTTCGTTTCTTAATTAAAACATATAAGATGAACGAAAAGTGACGAAATACAGTACTCCTTTCATCTCTTCCTTTATACAACAATCCTTAGATCTGATATTTGGGCTACATATACTAGGTGATAAGTCTTAGAGAATCAGTATATCGGTAATCTTAGTCTATAAAAGTTTGCTGAAAAAACCCACGGATATTTTGTATACTCGTACATGATCGAACGAAATGCCAACAATAATAGTGTCGCTAGGAAATTGAACTTGTTCCTTCTTCAAAAGATAGGATCAGTCTGTTTTCTGTACTCTTTATTACTATTTGCAGCATAATACATTGATTTGTTTCCGATTTTTATATACCATACAGATCTTTTTATTTGTGACAAGTTATCTTAGCCAACATTGATATGTATATCATGGTGGCTAGTCTCACTCTTAAGATTTCTTTATTGCTTTTAAATAAATCATAGCCATACCACCTTTTGAAGTGTTAATATAGAATAAAACTATCATGGAGGTATTAGAAGTCTTCATAAGAAAAAAATCATGCTAGTTATTTTACAAACTTTCAATATACTTAAGCGAGATTTGACGATTTCTGATTAGCAAAACCCTTTTGAATACGAATTCGAAAAGGCTTTTCTCACTCATAAGATGCATTTTTATATATTATACAAAAATGTTTTCCGGACTAAATAAAAACTTTGATATTACGATAAATATGTGAAGATAGATTAAAAGGTATATGATGAACAGATGGATTGTTATTGCCAGCTTCTTGTGCTTTGTCTTTGGCAACCTTGTAACTTGAAGAGTGACTAAAATGATGCTTCGGCTTGTCGGTCGGCCTTTCGCCTCATCGCCTAGACATTTAAACACACTAAATAGAGCACTTAATCTAAAGACAAGTTATCTAAAATACAACAATTCTCAGCGATATGAATGTGAGCCAGTTTCCAGTGGCTCCATTCAAAGCAAAAAACGACTATCGCAAAAAAAAACGAATATAGAGTTCAGAGAAGAAAGTATCTTACCGAAGATAACACTGTTTTACTTTTATTTCACAACTTTGCCAAAAATATGCTAATCTACATACAGCATATATTTGATTCAATGCGTATTTTTTACAATTAAATAAATCTTCAACGTCTATGGATGATGCCAGAACCTTAATCTATAACTATGGCTGCAGCAGCGAATGCTATAAAAAAATCGTTTTATGATTCATTATATCGACAGTAATGTAGACGTCATTGTACACTATTGTCAAAGACAAATGTTCCTCTTACAACTATTATTTTTCTCTTTCTGATGCTGATGCACATCGCTCGTTCATCTCGATTAGATTGAATCCCTAATATCGATAATTTGTGTGCTTACCTTTGTCTATAAATCTATAATAAAGAACAGAATGAAATATTTTTATACCATTTTGCTCGTCTGACCAATACGACTTCGTTCTACGAATGTTTTTATCGGCGTTTCGTATTAGGTGTAATGTCATATGAGGTGAAGTTAGAATAGGTTAAATCTATATACTGATATTCATCGTCATCAAAGAAAAACATGATGAAAAGAAATTTTTAACGACATCATTGTAGTCCTGACTCATCAGCTTATAATATTGTGTAAAGTCGTATGACACCATTATTTCAAGATTTAGATCGTCATTTTTTACCACATGATCATTTTAGCGCACATTTAAATGATTCAGACGAAACAGTGAAATGATGTTTTAGAAGAATAAAACTTTCGCAAAACTGGATAAATCTTAGCTGAAACATGAGATCAATCAATTATTGATGGTTCTCTATGTGTTGCTGAATATATTAATTGAGCAGCTACATTAAAAGATGAACATCGAGAAATTGATATTAAAATAGTTATGGATGTTATTTTACGAAAATAAGATTTAGTTTTTGTTTTAATTAAAAATGAAGAAAAAGTAGTAGGAGAACACGAATTTCATATACATAAATTAGGTGAGCATTGGCGCGCCATGGATGTTTTATAAACACAATATATATTACAAATAGTTCGTTCCAATTTGGTTCAATGTTGTGGATCATGATGTTCAAATTATATTCAAATGTTTTCAAATAGATTTTAATGGTAGAAAAAGATTATCTTCAAGGATAATTTTCTAGCACTGTTATTCAGCATACAAAAGTGAGAAAATTCGACTTTTTTTAAATTTAAAATAAAAAAGTATTCTCTTTGAAATGAAATGTAATTATTTGATTATTGTTATTCATCAATTAATAAAGAATTGAAAATATGTACATGTAAATTTTGTAATCAAGACATTTCATCAACTTATCGAATGAAAACTATTTATCAAATTTATGCACAACATTATGAAAATTTTTATCATGATAAAAATGATATATTACCACCGGTAAACAATGATATAACCAAAACCAATTATTAGAACAAAAATGTTAGATTGGCTTGGATCAGATTTTGATTAGAATATAGCACCGAGCCAACTTGCAAGTGATCTTGTCACATGCTCAACGAAAATACTTCTATACTTACGAGAAGATTCAATACATTTAGAATAAGAATATTAATATTTTTTAGTGAACAATACATTTACTCTTAATTATTATATCGATCAAGCTATTTTCTGTAGTCTTGTTCTTTGATTAGTTTCTTTCGGCTTTTGTTATTGTTCTGAATGTTTTAGCAAATAATGTCAGATTAACTAATTTCTATTCATAAGTTAATTCATACTTCGCCATTTTATTTTACTACAGTTCAATTAGTTTCATTTCTCTTTTTGTTTTATTTCTTTAAAATGATAAAGAGTTCTTTTGGCTTACCAAATATGAAGTGACGTCACGATCATAACTGTGGAATTAGTTTTTTCTTGATACTGCTAGTAAGGCACACGCGCTGCAAAAATCGACTGAAATTTATTTTTAGGTTTTTTCTACATAGTTTAATAGAGCGTGAGCTGCTGATCACGATGAACTACTTTTTATTCATTTTTAAAGGATTTTTGTAGTTAAAAATAAAAAAACTTAAAAAACAAAAGTTTGCTAAAAACCGGGTTTTTGGGCACAAAATGCAAAAATCACTAGGTTCCTGTTCTTGAAACTTTTTCAAAATATTATTTTTAGATTCAGCATCAAAAACTGATTCCAGAGAAAGTCTGAAATCGGTATTAACCCAAATATTCATTTTATGGTGCCACTTCTAACACCTTCCACTAGAGTACTAATAGATCGATCTTGTAAACCTATCTAGTCCCTCTAAAGAGGTGCGAGGGTCAATATTTTTTTTTTTCATTTGAATCCTCATACCAGCCCCCAAAAAAGTACGCATCGCTTTTTCTTTATCTTATTTTCTAGGTGGCGAAAAATTCGCTTTAGTGATGGTGTAGCAAAATCGGGGAGGTCATTTGGATATAACACATCCATTTTTCATTCAAATCGAATGAAAATTATTTTACAATGGTAACACTTAATGCTAAATCGGATGAGCATGCTCGGAAGGTGTATACTCAACAAAGGATCTCTAAGGGATCTTTGAAAAACCATTTTTGGATACTTGATTCATCGCGTATATTATGATTTTGTTTATGTTTCCTTTACATGATTCGTCTTATGATTTTCATTTTTCACCAAGTCATGTAGGGACTGTATCCGGCATGTAACCCTATACTAAAAAAAATAGATACTCTACCGAACCCCCAAAAAAGGTTCAACAGTTGTTGAAAAGCTTCCATATATGCCTTAAGTTATAAAAAAAGAATAAAAAAATCTACGAAGCCTATAAAGGTTCTTACCGTGTATCCAAGTGAACAACCTTTTAATACGGAACCAATTTTTAAGTTCCGTACAGTAAAAAATAGTTTCGTAGGAAAATACAAAACTTTTAGGGTTTTGTATTAAACTCTAATGGTTTCGTACTAAACTCCTAATGATGTGTATAATTTAGTGCGAAACTCCAAAGGTTTCGTATTTTCCTACAAAACCATTTTTTGCTGTACGGAACTTAAAAATTGGTTCCGTATCAAAAGGTTCTTCATTTAGATACACGGTAAGAACCCTTTATAGGTTTCGTAGATTTTTTTATTCTTTTTTTGTGACTTTGGGCACATTTGGAAGCTTTTCGACAACTGTTGAACCTTTTTTTGGGGGTTCGGTAGAGTATCTATTTTTTTTAGAATGAAGATTATTTGTACGCACTTCATATAATCTAGATCTCTCTACTCGTACTATCTTTTCTAGATCATGTAATCACTTTATATCTTTATATTCATGATATCTGGCACCGTTCTTATATATCACTCCCACCTATAAATAGATCTGTTTCATCTGAAATAAACACACAATATATTAAGGATCCTTTCGTATTGCAACAGGTATTTATTAGTTATATTTGATTATTTTCTTATGCCTAAACCAAACAGACGAACAACCCAATCACGCAGTGCATCAGCTTGCCGATGGAAAAATGCAAGAATTCCAAGTCCACCTGATTTCCCAAATTATGAGTATCACGTAATGTTGACAATTTAGAATTAAACTGTATGCAGAAACTTACACTTTCCAATATTCAAGATCTGACTGAAATGTGTCGCTTACAATGCAGTGCAAAATATCTAAGTATATTATTCTACATGTCATTACGATATTTTAAAATTAAATGGAATGATATTGATGAATATCTAAAAAGTATAGGTTTTATGACAGCAGAAACTTCGCACAAATGGGCTGACATATTTTTGGACAGTGATTATAAAGAATTCACACGTGATTTACGTGGTGGAAAACATTCGGATTCATTTCATGATATATATTCGGAAATTGAGGCAGATGCTAAAGCATTTGTTGCAGAAGCTTGTTCTCAAAAATCAGGTAAGTTTAAAGCGATGCATTTGGCCTGATTTATTAATGAGAAATATTCTAAATTAAATGATATTGAAGAACAAGTTAATTGTGGTTATGTAAGGTCCGAAAGAAGTTGTCAATTAGATCTTCGTAGATGGGGAGCGACGTTCGAAGCCAACGCACAACGTCCGTACTTCGAAGGACATGAAAGAGAAGATGTTGTAAAACATCGTAATGAATTGATAAAATATTTTTTGGAACAAGGATTTCTATCATACTATTATTGATGGAGAGGTATCTACATGGAGTCCTCCAGTCAAAAATCTTCAAAGGATATTAATTTGTAAGTGAATTTGTTATAGCTTTTCTCTATTTTTACTCTTTTGTTTTCGTTTTTGACTAAATTAGTTCATGATGAATCCACCTTTCGAAGTAGTGAAGTTTATCCAAAACGTTGGTTTTTCAAAGAAACTACTCCGTTTTTTTCAAAAGGTCGTGGTCGTAGCCACATGGTTTATTATTTCCTTGTTCAACATCCATCAGGACCATTTTTTGAACTTAATAAACATGAATGGAAGCAAGCTGTAAAAAAGTATCCATCATTAAATACAAATGGCGACCTAGATTATGTTGAACGAACTGCATCCGCAAGTATCAATATTGGAATCGATGCATATTTCAACAACGAAACTATCGTAAATCAATTTGAAAGGTTATTTCAAATGCTCGAATTCAAACAGGATTATAAACAACATCAAATTGATATTATTGTTGATAACGCAAGAACTCATACGACTAAGGCTTATTCACTTCAAGCCTTCAGAAAATCAATGGGAGGTCGTTACGACGTTGACTATATCGAGTATCTTGATGAAGACGGTAATCAACACACTATTGATTGTTTTTTTAAAGAAGGAGAAAACAAAGGTAAATCAAAGGGGTTTAGTTGAAATATGTAAAGATTTAGGTATATAACTACCTCCTAAAATTAAATTAGAAGAAATTTGTGAAATATTGTCAAAACATCCAGCATTTCAAAACGTAAGCAAAAAGCAGTTCTATTTCATTAAAACGCATCACTTATTGTGTTGTTTTACTGCTTTTTATCTAGGTTACAAAGCTCGAAACTCTTGCACTTGAATATAAAGCTAATGTTATATTTTGTCCAAAATATCACTGCGAGCTCAATACAGTTGAAGGCCTTTGGGGTACAGTCAGAAAGCATTTGTTTGATCACGTACAGATCAAACCTTTGAAAAAATGATAAAATTAATATCAGAATCTTGTGAATATTTTCTCGAAAAAAAATTGTACTAAAACTATTTCGTCGTTTCTGGCATTCAATTGAAGCATATTCTCAAGGACAAACATATGGTGATGTGTTAAAACTGTTCTTTAGTCAATTTTGTAGTGCATCTATTCAATCACATCGACGAATACCAAACGATAACATAAACGACGATTGATGGATTTTTTTCTATATTTTGCCCTATACGTTTCTATTCATATTTGATCTAAAGTCATTAAAACAGTTAAATTTGTGCTTAAATTATCCTTAAATATTGTTTAAAATACAACGAGCATACTTTAAAAAAATGGTTTTTCAAAGATTCCTTCGAGATCCTTTGTTGAGTATACACCTTCCGAGCATGCTCATCCGATTTAGCATTGAGTTTTACCCTTGTAAAAAAAATTTTCATTTGATTTGAATGAAAAATGGATGTGTTATATCCAAATGACCTCCCCGATTTTGCTACACCATCACTAAAGCGAATTTTTCGCCACCTACAAAATAGGACAAAGTAAAAGCGATGCGCACTTTTTTGGGGGCTGGTATGAGGATTCAAATGAAAAAAAAAATATTGACCCTCGCACCTCTTTAGAAGGACTAGATAGGTTTACAAGATCGATCTATTAGTACTCTAGTGGAAG
>JAJEKB010021111.1:594339-606610 GCA_022393335.1 Macrotrachela quadricornifera | reverse complement strand
TCACTTTTACATAAACATCCAGTCATTTTTGGTATATATCTTCGAGGTATGGACTATGAAGACTATGATCATATTGTACCGGCGGTAGGCATACGTTATCAAAATGAAGATGATTACACCGATGATGATAAGGTCATTTTCTATGACCTTTATTGTGACAGAAAATTTGAGCGATGTATGTGTGCAGACGAATTTGGTGCAACAAGGCAATCGATCTGTATGAAACGACGTGTAAACGATGGATGTGTACCATTAAACGTATGTACCATCATTCGTACTACCTTTTTATAGAAAATTGTCAAATTCTAGGTCTCCTATGGCATCGCTATTACTGGAATTATCGATGAAGATCACGTGACACTACCTGTTCATCTAGCCGTTTCGAAATCGGCCGAACCCGATCCGTGTATCTTTAATGCCCCAGACGAAATGGATGGTATTGTAACAATGAAAAATCTAATCATTGGAAATGCCTATGTTCTCCTTCGATATGCATGTTTCAAACATGTACCAACGAAGGGATCCGCCGAGGCATACCTACAATCAAATTATGACACAAAACACATATTTACAGCAATTGACACTACTTACGTTTATGAGGATCCGAAAAAAATTATATCAACTAAGTCCGTTTATTATCGATGTGTCCCTATACCAGAATCATCATTGTAAAAACAGTCATGATCTTTTTTTGTTTGCGTGTTTTCAAAATTGTTTCTAGAAAGCTGTCATGTTATTTTTAGATACAAGTAAAAACAGCTTATTTGAAAGAAAATGACCTAAAAGATGAATGAATTCTTTTATTTATGACTATCACTTTCGAAGCTTTTTTTCAAAATACTATTTCATAACTTCTATGACAGATATTGCTTGGTTATAGGTTAGAAAAATATTACGATTGATTATTGCTTGTTTACATACCCAAGCAACTTTGGAGTTTTTTAGAGACTGCAAAAAAGTTAAATTATTCCTCATTAGATGTTGCAGCATACTACTTGCGAAGCTATAGAGGATTCTAGTTTACTATTCATTGTCTATTGAGAAACACATCAAAGTTCGAAACAAAATACTATGCTTAGAAATACAACTTTGTACACTCTAACTCTACCTATGAAATACAAAATTCCACTCTAGTTCTGCTAACAAAAAAGAATGAATCGCCAATTGAAGTTGTCCATATTTACTTGATTATTACTCTCTTTTACTTCAACTATGATAGGAAAAGCTGTTAATACAATCTCTGAATAATTAAAATATTAAACACGAATATCTTTTATTTTCGGAATTGTTACTCACCTATTGCTTGATAATATTTTCAATAGTTTGACTCATCTGATATATTCACTAAATTCATAAGACTTGAAGTGTTACTCATTAGAGATAAATTTTACATGTGAGAATATAAATGTAATGAATAGAATAATGATTCATATCGACACTTCGAATTTCATACGATCATTGAAGAGTAAAAAAATTCAAGTCGGTCATAATTGAAATTTTCTTAAAATACTTTGTAGTATGTGATATAAACATTTGAATAGTTCATAAAAGTTATCATAATGACGTTATCATTATTGTTATCTTTTGCGTATTTAAAGTGTATATGAAAGGTTTTATTTTATTATCACAATTTAGTGTAGAGTCATTTATTGACATGCATTTATTTTGCTTTCTCATTGCTATTTTATTTTTTGCTGAAACAAAATCTAATGAATTAACATCAACAGAACTTTGGAATTTGTTCAAACATGCTCATATGAAACAGTATAATAATGTTGAAGAAGAAAATTATCGGTAAGAAAAAAATAATTCGAATAAAGAATATCTGTGTTATTAAATTTTGCAACCTTTCTAGTCGAACTATCTTTAATGATCGAGTTGCTATGATTAATCGACATAATTTTGAAGCTGATTTGGGTTTGCATACTTATAAACTCAAGATTAATCAATTCGCTGATATGGTATATTTGTAAACTATTTACTTTTCGATATTAAGATTATTTCTAAGCGAAAACTGTCTTTTAATTGAATACTAATGTTATTTATCATATTTAGACATATAAGGAGATCGTACAAACTATGTCGAATAAATTTCAAACGAGTCCAATTTCGAAGATATCAACTGAATCTAATCGAAATATATTTCGTCCACCATTGGATATATCGATACCAGATACTGTTGGTCAGTGTCTCTTTTAATTGAATTCATCTTGATTAAATATATTTGTAGATTGGCGTAAGAAAGGTGCTGTAACTCCATTAATTGAAAATCAAGGTCAATGTGCTTCAGATTGGGCTTATACAGCAACGACCGCACTACAAGGACAACATTTTCTTAAGACAGGCAACTTAATACGACTTTCAGCTCAGAATCTATTGGATTGTTCGGGTAAATTTGGCAATGAAGGATGTAATGGAGGACTAGTCAATGCTGCATTTCAATATATTAAAGCCAACAAAGGTATCGATACAGAAGCAAGCTATCCATATGAAGCAATTGAAGGTAAATGTCGATTCAATCGATCAACTGTGGGTGCAACTGATACAGTAAATATTATATCTATATTCTTTTCATTCTCTATTCTATTCATCATATAGGGTTTTGTTAATATTGAAAAAGGAAATGAAACAGCTTTAGAAATAGCTATTGCTACTGTGGGTCCTATTGGAATAGCAGTTGATGATTTACACGATTCATTTTTTTTCTATGCATCAGGTGTTTATGATGAACCAGCATGTTCAACTGAACAATGGTCACACACAATGACTATTGTTGGATATGATACATTTAAAAATGCTACAACGAAACAAGATTATTATATTGTAAAAAATTCTTGGGGTGAAACATGGGGTTGGTATGGTTATATTTGGATGAGTCGAAATAAGAATAATCAATGTGGTATCGCTAACTGGGCTAGTTATCCACTTGTTTAAAAATCAATATTTCAATATCTTTTTCTTTTTCTTTAATAACGATATTAATAATATGAAGAAAATCGAATATAAATTGATCATAGAAATCATTTGAATCAAAGAAGATGGAATTGTATTTTGTCTTATATTTCAATTTTCGTTCCTAATGTACTCACTTTATACTGAAAAAAAAAATAAGAACAGGAATTCAGTAATAAATAGTCTTCGATTTTTTATTAATACACAACCAACAAAAATGGAGGATAAGAAAAACATTAAAAAATAATAGTAAATTATATTTTGTATTTTTAGTACAGATAAATCTAATCAATAGATCTAAAAATATTCTCTCGCAATTTATATTTTCAATTTTAGCTATTCTTTCGAGAAATTCTTATATTGAATATGCAAATAAACATTTATAAAAGGTTTAATAATTTAACAAAAAAATAATCTTTTAAATAGAAAAATTATAAATATATAACTAGTAGAGACCTGAGGGTCTGAAAATCTAACTTTTGTCGAGTTCGGGCTTGAGTCTATTTCTCAATCTGACTTGAGAGCCGGTTGGTAATAACCTACGGATCTAGATAATATTATGGAGTGTTCCACAAAAGATGGTGACACTTTGCATTTCATATTGTAATCTCTATGTTCTAAATAAAATAAACTGTCCTTTGTAAGTTCTACAGCATTTCACACTGGATCTTTTATCTGGATATTTTGATTTTTTTAAAGGAAATGTACTAGGTGATGTCATTATCAAAATTGGTGATGAATGTTTTATTTCGATAGAATTATGTGAGTAAAACAGAAAAATATATTTATTTGTGAGTATGAAATTAAAATCTAACTCAATCCAAACAATCTTTTCATATATCACGTAGTGCAATATTACAAAGTATGAATTAGAGAAAGTATTAGCGCAGACAGTTTATTCTTTCGTTGATTTCTACAGTTTCCATTGTCTGATCATACAGCAGTAGTACGCGTTTTAAGTCGATGAAGAGGCATGACTGCAGCAGGTCCTAAACCATGTTGACATGAAAATATTCGTTTTTGACATTCCTTAGTTGTTGCTATATAGGCAAAAGGTATGATTATATAAATAAGATAGGGAGTATAGAAAAGCCAGATAAGTGAAATATCAATAAGAAAATCAATTGGACCAAAGAGACGAACAAGTGAGAAAATAGCTAAAGGAAGTTGTGTCACAAAATAGACAAAGATAATAGAAAGTAATTGTATAAGTAATTTTCTATTTTTACGCCATGTAAATGATCTTCTGTCAAAACCAGTTCGTTGTCGACATTTTTGAAAAATGACTCTTCCAAGAAGAAGGAAATTGAATGCAACAATAAATACTGTTGGTAAAAGTACGATAAGCAACCAATCGGCAGTAACTATAACTGCATCATTCGTAAAACAAGGACCACCACATAAAAATTGAGTACCATCAAACCAATCTTCTCTACACGGATGCGTTAATGTTAAAGTAATATACCAACCAACAACCAAAATACATACGATTAATAGTGGAAAATCATGTCGAAAAAATGTATTTCGAAGACGATAGAAAAATATGAGAAGATATCGATCGATCGATGCCCATGCCATTAACCAACTTGAAATACCTTGCAATGTATAGTTTCCTGTTACCCAATAGAGACAGATTGATAAACTCCGAACATGTCCTGTATAAAAGTAGGAGAGTGAAATAGGAACAAGATCACTCATAAGTTCAAGAAAATCAATCAAAATAATGGCAATCATAACATGATTGATGCGACGACGTAGAGTACGTTCACGAATAAAACAAATGAATATATAGAACGAACATATAAGCGATGGACCTAATGGAATTGAGAATAGAATTAGTTTGATAGTACGCGTGAAAGATGTTTCAAGACTAGTTACTATTACTGATGTATCGTTTGCCATGATTCTTTTTTTCAAATGATATACTATGCAAAAGATAAGAATAATAATTCACAAATAATTATTTTGTGTTTAAGACAGTAATAACAATCTGACTTTGACATGTCTGTAGCACATGTGTACATACAATTTTATCATGTTTTCTTATCATTTGAAAATACTTTGAGGGCGAGGGTGAGTAGCAATTCTGGAGCAGAATTTCGTTGTTGGGTCGAAGCGGAACCAGTATCGTGAATTCCAAAAATCGATGAAATTCGATCAATACACTATAGATCGGTGATATTGAACAATGATCAAGTTTCCAAAGTTGGATGAAACTGATTCCATAATGTTCAACATCGCAGAATAGAAAATGTTAAAAGCCTAATTTTTTCACTGATGAACAGAGCACAGCTTGTGCTTTAAAACGCATATTGACACTATAATTGAAGACGTAATTTACGATATCAAATCTCAAAGTTCTTTCAAGCACTTTTCTTGCGAAGTTTGATTTCATCTTCCTCTATTCTAGTCAACATAATGCAAGTTAACACATGAAAAATCATAAAATAATTTGCTTTAATAATAAATCAATTTCAGTGCTTGAAAGAAACTTGAGATTTGACATCGTAAGCTACATCTTCAATTATAACGTCAATATACATTTTAAAGTACAAGCTATACTCTATCCATCAGGGAAGAAATTAGGCTTTTATCATTCTCTATTCGAATACAATAGAATTTGATATTTGTACGGATACTTATACATCGTAGATTATATGTTGAATGTAGAGAGGATGTTATGTTCAACTGATTTTCAGTATAACTATCTATCGCAGAATAATAAATGCTATTGCTTAGAGCATTCAAAAGTTTGAAAAATAATTTCAAACCGAATTAAAACTACTATTTCTGTTTAATTTGACATTATTTTCAAGTTCCACTAAAGATTATTTCTAACAGAAAACAATGTCCAAACAAAATTTCTATATCTTCACTGGAAATATGTCACTTTCATAAACGGTTGTATTTTTAAAGTATCAAAAATCAAAAAAATTTATACATATATCTAAATGTAATCAGAAAGTTGAAAGCTTAAAAAATTTGCGTCATTTTACCAAATTCTCGTGTAATTGGACTTGTTTCATGTTATCTTATCCATTGAGTAATGGTTTGTCTTTCATATGTATATTCATCTTTTGCAAGAACAGGATTTTGAAAAAATATCTGACGTAATAGAACATTATAATAAGCAAAGTTAAGAGCAAAAAACGAAATGTTGTGAAAAACTATATTGGAAAAAAAAAGTATTTTTCTATGGACGAAACATCGATGTCATCGTCAATATGATGCAAAGAAAATATTGTTTATAATTGAATAAGATTTTTGCAGTATGGTATTAAAGAATTGAGTGAGTGAAAAGATATAATCCATTCATATTCTTCTTTTTCGTTGCTTATTCATATACTTAATCAATAGAAAAATTGACATTATGATAATGTTATAATATATTTTTCCGAAAAATTTAGGTCATCTTTAGTCATGCCTCCTCAGCATTATTCGATCGTGAGAGATTATTAATGACGCGCTCATATACATTTCATCATTCACTATTAAGTTTTATTATTATAATATTAGTTGAATAGTGATCATACAGCATAGAAAAAAACGAGTTTTTTTTCTCTATTTGACTGCATAGAAAGAAAGTTTAACTCTCACTATCTTATTTTATTATTGCCGTCTTTCTTTTTTTCTCCTTTAGTTTTTATCTTATTGATGTGTTCTATATGCAATAGCTCTTTTCATTTTTTTTTGTCTCTTGTATTGGAGGTATGTTTTTGGGCTAAATGATCCCTATAGGATCGACAAAGACTTCAAGGATTACGAAATCTATTAGCTGACAGCGAGACAGGTATGATCGAACCGAGATATTTTTATTGATAATGTAGTATTTTAGTCGTGACATCTAACGTTTTTTTCACGATTGTTTAGGACGCTTACGAAAGATAAGGTGATGGTAACATATAACATGTAGAGAACAGAAAAAAAACAATTGGACAACATAGCGATAACTCTGTCCACGTGTTTTGTTTCTTTTTTCCTTCGTTTTGACTATTCTTTCATCACCTGACTTTTTTTTGTTGTTAAAACCGAGGCTATGCATCATGTCAAGGGAAGGAATCTGACTAGCAGTAAAATACATTTAAGTACTATGTCATCCTCGATAGAACTAAGATTAAAGAGATCATGGGAATAAATGTACTTTAATATCGAAGTACTCCTGATTGTTCCGCTTGAGAATATGAACTCCATTTAGGTGGGATCAAAAGGTTTCAGAGAGAAAAATACAATCACATCTTTTAGGAAAAAAATTTCACATTCTTGGATAGCGAAAAACATGAGAACTTTGGCATTAAACGTATATGTCAAAGTACATTTGTTACTAAAATCGTTAGACCGACCATGCACCATTTATATTGTTTTCATTATATTCATTTGAGATAATCCTACCAAAACATGTTTGATATTGATATCAACGAAGATAATTCTTCTATTAAAATCAAAGAAAATGATTCGACAATAGTAGCTCAAGGACGATTCGCTGTCGATATACCAGATTACATGGTTTTGATTCAAATCATTTCTATCACAATTTCAACAGATGATGATCAGCAAATCCATAATCTACTTACAGTTCTTGATGAACGTTTTGGTAAAACTTATCAAGCACGTGTTATCGTGCGTTTTCCATCATCATTCGATAATAAGATCGATAGGAATAAACCAGAATTAAAGACTAATGTATCAACATTTATGACAGTCAATCTGTCTGATTTGAAGTACGATAATGATTATTTAATTGAATACGATCGCGAACAATATGCATTAATCACAGACAAACAAGCGATTGTAGTTTATGCTAAACAAATCATGATCATAATGACTACTGAAGCATTCTGGGCTAAACAGTGGAATGAACAAGAAGCACATGATAGAATTCTTTCGGCATCAGCTGTAGCAATGATCTTCGATAAGGTGAATCAAATTCCAGTCGGTTTTGGAAGAATATTTATAATGCGAAATAATATTGGCAATGAAGAACAAATACTTGGCTACTTATCGGATGTTGCTGTGACTCTTCAACATCAAGGCAAAAGTTTAGGAAAAGTTATTGTCAATTATCTTGTTGGTACATACATCCGTCAAGATGCTAGTCAACAACAGGCAACTGGATCACTTGGTCTAGTCTGTGCCAATCGAGGTAGTGGAGCCATATCTGCACTGAAAATGTATCGAAATTTAGGATTCGAACATCTAGATAAGATCGGAAATCGGATTGCCATCTTCCCTTCGGACAAATATTATCTGCGTCGGTCTGTTCAATTACAATTTTTTCACCAAAATTAGTCAGTTTCAACCTTAAGAACCAATTCTTTTGTAGCACTACCAGCTATTGAGATGTGCATGAAAGGGAGAGCATGATTCACTGTGAAGATATTAGTATGGATGCCTCGTAATGTTCATTTTGCCTAGTTTTTCAATTAAAAAACACTCAATGGTGAAAATTTGATTTTGAAGATATATTTTTTATGTTGTTTTCATGTTCGTTGGCATCTGATCTTGCATGTGAAATTGTGTTTTATGGTCATTATTAATTGTAGTTGAAGATCACGTAATTATTAAAATGTTATGGATTACACAGTATAGTCTACCAAAGAACTATTTCTTCTCTTTTTCAATGAATAAGTTACTTGTTGATAGATTTAGTCACTTTTGTTATGTTCGACTATAACGAAGCGCGTACATGACGTGGATAACGTATTTATTCTTAAGTGAAAAGGATTCACCAATCATGACTAACAATTAAGAGGAGGAATAAAGAGAAGAAAACTATGCATACATATACGCATGAACAGATAAAATGAGAATGAATAGATATCGTCGGGATTAAAAGAACATGGTTTTAAATCTTTGATGCATACAAACACTGGTCCTCATGGGCTACTATACGGGGTACCCATAAGTCCTCAGAGATGGGCAACTCCGGCGGAGTTACGCCGAAATTGTGAGAGAAAATCGGAGTTGTACCAAAAACTTTGTTGTTAGGAAAGTTAACTGTGGAGTTGCTCATCTCTGCTGCTGAGGGTCAATACACCTAAGAGATTGACTACATTTAATACATAAGACAAAGTTAAACGTCACAAGAAAAAATTCTTTTGAGTTATTGAACCAAACGTACTAATAGAAGAGAGAGATACACATCATTTGAGAAAAAATAACAACTTGTCTTTTTTGATCATTTCAGATTTCATTTTTTTGTCTGTCTACCATCAACAAGGCACATTCAATGATCTGCGCTCGATGTGGACTGCATATTATCTTTAGGAACTATCCATCCATGGTCGTCCTTTCATATGGTCATCTGATGCATGAAAATTGCTATTTTTACCATCCTCCACCCACTCTCGTGTGCATTATATGTCAGGTAGAAGCCAGACCACTCGTTTATCGATAAGTAGGTGAGAGTGTCATCACTTTTTAATTCATTCAATTCTCTATTATAGATAACAACAACAGTTGCGATATTTGGTTCGTTTTATTAAGCCTAATATACTTAGGGTTGACCAAAAATTCGTAAAACGGTTAAATGACTCTGTTGGATAAAGTTAATCTATTCAGAAATAAAAATACTAAATATACCATGTTGTAGAACTTTTCGAGGCACGTCGAATGGTATATAGGAAATGCTGTTTCTATAAGACTTTGTACGAACTAGAGTTAACTTTCTGATAAATGAAGAGGCATTCACACCCACAACTACTTATGCACACACTGCAAAGATGGTCGAACATATTGCATATATGAGATTATAACCCGTCAAAAACTCTACCAAATTATATGCGAGAAACAATATTTTATAAATATTTTGACCAATACCGAGAACCACAATATTTAATGACCTATCATGCTTGAATAAGGGTGTGAATATGGGTGTGTAGTCGTCTATTAGTAAGTTAACTCTAGTTCATTCAAAGACTTATGAAACCAGCATTTACTATATATCACTTGACGCGCCTCGAAAAGTTCTACAACATGGTATATTTAGTGTTTTTATCTCTGAATAGATTACCTTATCCAATAGGGTCATTTAACTGTTCTACGAATTTTCGGTCAACCATAAGTATTTACCTATTAAAATTATTTTATGATCTTCATCCAACCGAAGATCAGGTAGTCTATGATTTATACATTTCGTATTCTTTTTATTTTGTTTATTTCTATTCTAGGAATTAAATGCAGAAAAAATTTGGCGAAGAAAACGGAAATTCGGTCAACATCAAAGTCATCAACTAAAAGCAAATTCATTAAAAAACGAGCAAGCTAATACTACAATAATATTTAACGGAAATAATTAGCATCATACGGAATATGATCATCAACAATATCAAATATCATTTTTACAATTATTTGATAATACAATACGTACTATTATTGAAACTTGTCAAGCTAATATTGAATATCGTACACAAAAAATTATTTCATTTCAGAACGTTATCTCATCAATTCTTCCATAAAAAATTTTCACTGTTTAGCATATCTACTTTACTTTCATTTAGCTTTTTTCTTTTCATTCATAGATACCTCTACACATTTAAAATAATTCATTAATTCACTATTCTACTTTGATTGTTCTAGATAATTGATATATTAGACTTAATTTCATCTCCATTGAAATGTTTATCGTGATAATTAGGCTACTAAATAAAGATTTCTCTGCTATATATTACGCTTTGCTTTTGAATTTTGGTAGTTTACCTGATGACGATCCTTGAGAAAGATCGAAATCTGGATTGTAAGGTCTTTATTTTAAAACTCACCATTTTGTTCATTTGACTATCTACGATTTAGAAATTGGTTTTAAAAATTAATATTAGAAGTATTTTTTATACTTTTGAATTTAATTTTAAATTAATTTTATTATGTAGATTAGATTTACCACCTGATGATCGATCTCTTTAATCGGGATCGAAACCGGTTGTGGTAGTTATTTGTTCAAAACTCATCCTCACCCTCGACATTAGAAAAAAAGGCACTGTTTTCGTTTACTCTGAAGCTCGAAACTTGCAACCTTTCCCGTCGCAATTATGAGAATGGTTTGTCGTTTTATTTTTTCTTGTTTTTCAAGCCCTCATTCATGAAAGCAGGCATCACTTGATTTAACTCCCATCGATTATTTACTGCGATATAATGCATCACTTTATAGTCGAATGACTGTTTAAAAGATGAGAGATGAATGAACGCATATGTGCTCGAATGAATTCGTTCGATTTACAGCAGATTACATTAGCAAAGTATCAATCATGCATATGATATGTAGATATGTTTGGATATTTCTCTCATTCTAAATGTTTTCTGTGTACTTAAATTTGACTTCTGGTAGTGCAATGGGTGAATCTGAAGTATAAAAACACAGATTCGTTCTGTTTGAAAAAGACGATGTTATTTCTCGAGGCATCATTACTTTCATGCATAAGAAATGTTACTACAATGGATTAATTCACTCAAATATTTGACTATGATTCAACGCATTACAAGAGTCTGCTTGATACTTGATGCTTCAATTCTACTTATCATCAGCTAAACAGATCAATTCATTGTGCGCTTCTATTCAATGATTACTGATGCGTTTGATACTAAGAATAGCTGTTTATGCCTACTGTGTCTGCAATGTTTTCGGTTAAATCAGGGATCGTTAATTAAACGGTAAACACTTCAATTGCTCTAGTATATAAATGCATGTTCTAACCTTTGAATCAAACTACTATTCACAAATCGATTCTTATTTACATTGAGACAATGTATATGTTGGCCGTCGTATTTTGCGGAGTTTTGCTTCTTTATGGCAATGGTAGGTTTCTCTAATTTATAGATATCCTTATTTTAAGAAGGGAATTCTTGGAAATTTGATTAAAATAAAAAATGAACAAAAAACTGTAAACCTGTTTCGCTCTTTGTCTACAAACAGCAAACCACTAGTGTTTTCAAACTTATTCTATGACAAACATCAATCCTGTCAGGTGAAAATCTTTTTTGAGACCAATTTTTATGGAAACTGATCTTCGAGCTTTTAAGTTTAATATTAAACTTGTTATATCATCAGATAGATCCAAACGTTAATGTTAGAAACACCTTTGGTTTTTCTTCACAAAATAAGTTCAAAAAAGACTTTGATCGTTCTAATAATCTTAAGATGCTCATATTCATGTTTATGCTATTTTTTATTTTAATTCATCTTTGTTCATACTATAGATGCTTTGACAGCTCCGATCTCTTCGACCTGTTCCGTAACTATATGCAACATGAGCAAATCGACCTCGGGAACAAGCAACAATTGTTCAACATGGTCATCCTGCTACGATTTTCGAACCGCTGATGACAA